>NNCF01134721.1:0-15040 GCA_002313205.1 Laupala kohalensis
CAATATTTCTTTGAATGTTAATATTTTTTTGTAGAGACTTTGTGTAATAACATTGCAAATAATTTTGTTTTAATGTCTAGTAATGATTGATTAACATATTTTTTTGCCAATTTCCGCGTGACGTCGGGTAGTTTTACTAGTAATATAATAATTTCTGTGTAATATATCCACTTCCTTGGCTCTCACGTGCTTGGACGACGTAACTTTGACGTGACAACTGTTGTGAAGGTGAATATCCTTCGTGACCCCGATGTTTCCCACGAAATACTCTCTCGATACCACTTGAGTTTTATCTTGTTAATTAATTTGTTGAACAGTCCCTGGACGGGCTTTCGTTGGGAACGCAACTATCAGCACAGGAGCTGAACGACGTAAATCAGAAGTCTGTTTCGGCAACGAAAGATCCAGAGGACCCAGGTAAACAAAATGGGAGATCGAGACTTTGCCTCCATTTGTCTAAGTCTCAAATCATACTTACTATGTGCACACAAATAACGGATAGTTGGCCGCATTTTGATGGGTATATGTTGATCAATAAACTCTAAGATAGGTATAGTTTCACCAATATTTATTATTTAAAATATTGACAGTGAAACCTTTTGGCTGAAGTTGTCAACATCTTCAGGCTAAGCATACAAATCAAATCAAAAGAAATGATAATAGTGAATATGGTTTTAAAATGTTAATATGTATAATAATATTAATAAAAAAGACAGTCTTTAAAGGAGAAAAATATAAGAGAAGAAATAGATAAGTTAACTGAATGACATACACGGTCCGGGTTTTTCTCTGGTTTTCCTTCAGGTAGAGACGGATTTTTTTATACATGCCCTCTATGCACATGTCTAGAGGTGGCATATATTGAAATAATAAATCTGGAATTTACTGTTATTTTAATAGTTTATAAACAATATTTTCCAATATAAAGCTTGTTACTTCAATAACTTTTCGTTTTACTAAATACAAATCTTTTGGTATTCTATTAATATTATTTCAAGTACCGAACTATTTTTAATTGTTACCTTAGTCGGGGTGTGTGTGTGTGTGCAGAAATGTTAAATCCTTAGCCTCTGCCTTACGACCCTTGATCGGAATTGATGGGATGGTCCCTCGGTTGCTTCCGGAGAGCAAATTACGTTATTGGCCTCCTCGTGGTNGAGCAAATTACGTTATTGGCCTCCTCGTGGTCATACGCCGTTTGTAACTTTTGCTTCTTTTAGAGTAAATTTATTAAAATACAACTCTGAACTAGCAGGCGATCTATAGCAGCGACAGCCACATTACGTCTAGTCTCTTCTCCACTCAAAAGGAAGAAACGCAAAATGCAAAAGCAAAGGCGAATGCTGTACATCATTTTAGTCGGGTTACTTGACTTTAGCCGAACATCTGAGTTAAATGCCGAACGCAGGAAATAAGGAAAATACGCATCTAATAAACTAAATTTAACATAAATAATTTCCATGTGCAGTGCAAATAATCTGAAAACTAGAACCGGATGAAAACTTTTAGTGCTTAGGGGATAATAATAATAATAATAATAATAATAATAATATTTTTTATTGTCTCAAAACAGTACAAACTGCGTATGACCACGTGGACGACAATAAACTAATTTACTCTCCGGAAGCAAGCAAGGGACGTATTCCATCAATTCCGATCAAGAGTCCTAAGGCAGAGGCGGATTCAAAAAATTTCAGCAAAAGTTCCTAGATAAGATAAAAAGTTAGCTGCGAGTTATAATACATATATAATGTCAATATGTTTGTAATTTAACGCAAATATCTTTGTAAATTTACATGTACAAGTTATTATCGAACTATAGATTATTCTGAGTATAGTGTTTAAAAATTCATAAGAATTGAAATAACACTAAATTCACGGTTTATC
Organism: Laupala kohalensis; assembly: GCA_002313205.1. Lineage (NCBI taxonomy): Eukaryota > Metazoa > Arthropoda > Insecta > Orthoptera > Trigonidiidae > Laupala > Laupala kohalensis. Next base: position 1,888 of record NNCF01134721.1, read on the forward strand.
GTTACAATAAACACGCCCCTAGACAAAGCCTAGAGAACGTGTATAAGAAATCCGCCTCTACCCGAAGGAAAAACGGAGAAAAACCCGGGCCAGGATGAGTTTAAAGTGAAAATAAAGCGAACTAAACAAAATGCGTTTCGTTTTGCTCACCTCTCTTTCTTCTATTGCAGTAATTAGCTACTGACACTTTAAATGATAAAATGGAAGCAAAATGTATTTCTGTATTTTAATACCAAAACAAAATAATAAAACTTTATAATTAATTCTACTACAATTAGCGTCCATTGTATAACCTAATTGTAAAATTAAGGTGTCACAAAAGCAATGGTTTTGCTCCTCAGGTATTGATGTCATGTCGTGGTTTGCAGCAGGAATCGGGAAGGCAGCGTCTCACGCGGATGGCGCTGGAGAAAAGGTTTCGTCGCCTCGTCGATGTTGCTCCAAACCGTACCGTTTCATTAAGCTGCGAACTTGTGCAGGTAAAGGAAGGTCGCGATACAAGGATCTAGCGCCTAAAGTTATTCTATTCGCAAACGAAAGTTAATGAGCACGTCGCTTGGCCCCTACGCATCTCACATGCATGTGCCATCATCTGTGGCGACTGCTGAAGTTCTCATTGAATCCCTCTGTATCTCATGCATCTGTAAACCCCTACTGAAAAACTCGTCTAGTTCAGCCGACCAGTGTTTGAACCCGCGCTCTACCGCTCACTGGCGAAGACACCGCTGTCGGTAAAGATCTGACGGTATCTGACTATTTTGCAGACGAAAGTGGTGAATGTCACAGCTCAGGACACGTCCCAGAACTCTGCGGATCCCTTCAGCCCTTAGGATATCACGAGCGCTACGTAAGCGGCGTTTCGACTCAAACGCCGTTTCAAAAACGCAGTTCGACGCTGTATTGCATTCCACCACTGAGCGTAAACGCCGTTTACGCCAAAACGTCGTTTGAAAGCAATCCGGCAATCTTTCGACCGTTCTCCGCAGTAAACGCCATTTTGAGAGTTTGGTTAGGTTGTGTTTGTTTCGAATATGATCTTACTTCCGGTTGTAAATGATTGAGGATTGAAAGGGAATAGAGCAAGACGCCGAGCTTACGAATTAGCATTTTAAAATAATGATAGTGATGATGAAATAACAGTTCGATGCATAAAATAAAAAAAATTCTGTACGAATTTTCGCTGTTTAAGACAATTGTGTATTGTGTACTCGCCAAAATTTGTATTCATCTTCCTTAAGGATACTTTTTAATGAGACAGAGGATATTCTAGTACTAAATTCATTTTTTACCGTCATTCCTAATTTACATGTCAGCTGGACTTGTAAATCTTTCAATGAACACACAATCCAATTAACTCTATAAAATTAACTATTATCAAACTTGATGTAATTACGAATACAACTAATGTTCATCTGACGATATATTATACTTCATTTACATTATCTTTCGTCCACATAAGTCCAATAATTTTTCTGCATGTAAAATATTTTGTTTTACCTCATCCGTAACTCATTTACCATAATATCAGCTATGAGTAGAGCAACTGTGCTTATCACGATTAAACCTCTCATAAATTTTGGGGTCATATATCAAATGACCACAAGAAAAAAGGTTAAATAATTACATGAATTCATATTTATTTAATTTGGATTTGCTTCTAGTTGCATTCCATTTCCTTAAAATATAAATGGTGCAATCCAAAGAACTGGTTGTAAAATAAGAAGTTAGATCTACTGAGAATATTACATAATCTTTGGGTTTTGCCGCGTGGTGCGCTGCTCTGCTCTAAACGTCGTTTACCTAAACTCTGCGTGATGGAATCCAAACAGCGCCAAACGCATTTCCAGTCGGCGTTTATGGTAAACGCGGTTTATCAAAACGACGTTGACAGTAGATTTGGTGAAATCGAGCCTCTTTTAGCACATCGCTTGGCCACTGCGCAATCTCGTAGGCATGTCATTATCCGTGGCGACTGTTGTAGTTCTCATTAAACCATTGTGAAAACCATTTATCGTAAATTTTATGTGGGTGTCAACAGGATTGATTCAAGGAGAAGACGTGGCGGCGACGACGACGGTGGTGGATGGTTGCGGTTGTCAAACAGGGGGAGTTTGCTCTTGTTGTCCCTGCGAAAAACCGGGAACTGTGATACAAGATCTCGGAAACAGTACAGAACTAATCCCGCTCATATGCAACGCATCGGGGAGGACAGTGGTGGTGGGATATATCCGACTTCCACTCGACGGATGCATACTCTACAGGAATCAACATCCCACAAGTAAGGATTCAGTACTTTCTTTGAAGGGAAACCACAATTCAAAGTCAAACTATCCCTGAACAGGTCTCGAAGGTGCCCAAGGGGTTCGCGGAGGTTTGAGCTCCGCAACTACTTGACCTTGGTACTAGAAGGAGGAGATGTGATCATCATCTCGCTCCGACCGGTNCTTTCTTTGAAGGGAAACCACAATTCAAAGTCAAACTATCCCTGAACAGGTCTCGAAGGTGCTCAAGGGGTTCGCGGAGGTTTGAGCTCCGCAACTACTTGACCTTGGTACTAGAAGGAGGAGATGTGATCATCATCTCGCTCCGACCGGTTTGACCCCAGGATAGACCCTGGTACTCACTTTACAGCTGGGAGTCAGTGTGGATGTTGAGGTGAGATGAAAAGTTCCCACCTCACCGGGGATGGCACCCTGGCCATCTAGCCAGCAACTCAGCGTTCTACCTATAGAGTCACGCTGACTCCACAGAAACCACAATTAAAATCTGTTTATTTGTAAGAACAAAAAAACACGTTTTCATATGTTCTTATTCTTAATAGACAATCTTATCAATCCTAACTTTATTTTATTAGCTATATCATAATCATAACTTTATTTACATGAGCTATTTTCATAATCATAGTAAAAATGCCAAGCTAATGTTTTGGTACCAATGTCCATTTTAAACCATCTTCTATGTATTTTCTAACAATGGGTATTGTTCGTTTGTTTCCGGTTGCTGAATGTTTTATGTTTGAATGTATGTCATCCGCCACCACCTGAAAATGTGAGCCATTTGCCTCCAGTCCCTTTTCTGTGTATACCTGAGTCATACAGCACATACAGGATGGAGCAGGTTTAATTCGGAGTGAGGAAAGATTTCCTCGTAGATATCCTCCATCACGAAACGTTGTTTATGACTGATTGTTTCCGTCCCCCATCCCTAAGGCAAAACCCATTGAAACAGTCACTCCAATTCTAAATTGCATCATTCCGCTTGTCGCTCTGATAGTGTATTCACACCACTAATTAACGCAGCTGTTTTCTACTAGTACTGCGTGACACGTGAGTATCAACAACTATTTGTGGAAAACCATACGCTAACCATAATTAGGAGAGCTTCCAGAGTAATTCAAAAGTTTTACGTAGAACCGTTTTGGGGTATTTTGTTTCAATTTTATATTGTTGTAACTTCCAAACGGGTAGATATTTTACAACAATACTTGGAACTTTTCTTAATCTATATGAGGGCTATCTGTCTACATATTTTTTATCGAAATTTGAGATGTTGAGGTTTAGACCCTGTGTTGATTTGACTTTTGGAATGACCCTGGAGGCAAATGGCACTTGTGGTAAATGAAAATTGCAATTGTAGCCTTGAGCTGCGTGGACGAAATCTCTGAGAGCTGCCAAGACGTCTCTCGAGAGCGATTCTCACAAACGGGAGACAAGATGACGGGCGACGCCTTGTCACTCACTTCGGACATCGACGTCACCAAGAGTCTCACACCCGAAGGCATGGAGAGCATCCGGAGCGGCGGCGTCCAATCCCCGTGCAGGAATTCAAGAGGTGAGGATGTAGGCAATAAGAGCAATGAGATACACGATGATACGTGAGGTCCGAAAGGTGATCTAGTAGTAGAACTACTATGTTTGCTTCCACGATATCACTGACTGCACTGAGTGCAGGTTGAGACTCATCTCGGCCGAGTCAGGTGAGGTTTTCAACTGACGTTTCTCTCACTTACCCCAGACAAGTGCCGATTCGGAACCGAAAGTTCCCTTGCAAACCGAAATCTCTCAGCCCTGGCATGATTAGGTGGAAGAGCAGACCTCATGGCCTAAACCTGACTTTAAACATTCAATAAAAAATAAATAAAGGTTGGTGACTGCTTGTTAAAACGATGTTGCTTATGAACTTGTTTGTCCGGGACAAACCACGTCTTGGTAGTCATAACTACCAACGTTACGACCATGTTGCCGTGGTCTTTTTTGGGGGCAATGCCAGAGTCATACACATAGGCAGAGTACGTCTGCGACTTAGGTCTTTTTGACTCTGACATTGCCCTGAAGAGGGCCATAGCAAAATGGCGGAAACGTTGGTAGTTATGTCTAAAAAGACGCGGTTTGTCCCGGACAAACAAGTTTATACTGACTACGCCAGCGGAAGCCTACGCTTTGTATATCAGCAATTGCAAAATCTGTTACATCTCAGGTGCTGGATCAGTGTCTCCCTCCGGTGCAGAGCGTTGCCATGGCACCAGGTGGGGAGTGATCGGTGAAGGAGATAACGTGGCTCGTTACTCTTCCTGCGCACCGGACGCGAACACCAGCGACATCAACAGCAAATGGGGCAGCGCCAGAGGCGGCGCTAGAGTCCTGTAGGTAGCAAAACATGAGTCTCTCTCTGTCCGCGTTTTGTTTTTCTTCATATGCAGAGTAGAGATTTTCACATAGCTTCATTTCAGGAAAGGGGAAGAGCAAATGCCGTCCGACGGAATAGGGTTGTTGTTGTTGTTGTTGTTCATGTGAGCCATACTGTACACGTAACAGTAACACAGTCTAATATCATACAGTAGCGACAATAAAGACAAAAACCTTGCATTGGCGCCTTTTTTATTTTTTGTACTATTTGTAAAATGGAAATCGTAGCGTGCTATTGAAGCTTGTCGACACGGAGCAATATAGATGTATAAGGTTGTGGTGTTGTTGATACTTTTACCAACTCGTGGAGGTGTTGGTAATGAGAGAGGCCTGGAGTAGTTAGTACGAAGTGGGTCACAACGGGTGTGGATAGACTGGGACTTTGAAGCGAAACGTTTCAATTTTTTTTCTGGCCCCGCCGGGAATTGAACCCGAATTGTCTAGCACGCTAGTCCTTGAGTTTAGGTGACTACTTAAAGGCGCCACTGAGACCGGAGAGGGTTGAGTGAGGTCTTAAAGTTTTGAGTGAGTGTGACGACTTTTCTATGCGAGTATGCACTGTGAGTGTGTATAGACGATGATGAGTGGTACAATCTAGTGGGTCTTGGGTTTTGGGTGGAGGGGGGTAAGTGTCACTGGCTGCAAAGGCGAGCAGCATACGGAACTTAACATGGTGTGTGTCGCAACTGTGTGATATTAGACTGTGGTAATACTATGAGAAAATGCGCGAAGTGTTTCTTGTTTGGGGGGGGGTGTATGAGAAATTCCGCGCTACATGTCAGCAGTTTGACTATATTACTTCTGTGTATAGGACTCGAGGCAGTTTGCGCGGAAAACGAAAGGGCAGCGTGGGCGCTGGTCGAGGCAACAGGGGTGCGAGTGGCGAGTGGAACAGCACAGTGCGGAGCACCGACGGGGACAGTGTTGCCAGTTATATGGCTGCGAGCGTTCGCGGGAGAGTGTTTGGCAACGCCGCGGTTCGTGGTTGGCACTGCGGTGCTACGAGTCCTGTGGTTGCGATACGAGGTGGTGGTGGTGGTGGTGGTGGTGGAAGCAGTTGCGGAAGTACGTCGCCGAGTCGGTTGGACGACGTGACCGCTTCGAGCAGCGTCGGATACCCTTCATGCCTTCGAAACCTGCCTCAGTATCTCGTATTGGGAGAAGGGGATCGCGTCTGTCCCAAGTAATTATTATTATTATATTCTTTAATTTACTTCTTGAAACTGCAATTTAAGATATTCCTATAATAAATTAAGCGTTTACTTAAATTGCAGTTTTCATAAAAAATCACAAAACTAACGTTTTCGAAACAGTTCGTCTTTTTTGTCAAATTTTTACTAAGGATAACAAGTCTATTCACTGCTTCGGATTTACTCAATATAATTTCAACGGTAATTCACATGAAATCAAAAATTTTCCGGCGTTCCATCTAAAACTATAACATATATAAAATAATAAAAATTCAGTGTTATTTAATGCGAGGATGAAAGTGGTAATATTTAAATATAATGCTGGATGTCGAAAATAAAGTACATAATTTTTTACCAAATGCGCAGACAAAGAAACATAGTGAAATATAACAACCCTATGCTCATGTGCCCATGTAGTAGTGGAAATCTATAAAAGCAAAGTAAGTCATATGTTTGTCCTATGAAGTGGTCATTTTACCAACATTGTTACTTTCAATGGTTTGTCTTGTTACTTTCAATGGGTGAGCTGAATATTTTTCGGGGTAAAAAACAGTCTTTTATTATTTCTATTCATATGTTTTTTAATGCTTTATCTATTGGGGAACACGTGTGCCCTGTGCCCCCCACCCCACTAAATCCGTCACTGACCGTAATAAAAGAATGGTTTAGTATTTTTTTTCTTCTGATGACTCATTACTCAGTTTACAATGTCATTTATTCTTCTTCTTCTCATGAGGATGAAACATTAATTGTTCTCTGAATAAATTGGGAACGTAATTACTCTATAGTTGCATTGAAACTAGATAGTGTGTGTGAAAGATGAATAGCGAAGAGCTGCATAGCCACATGTCAGTCTGTTTCTGTCAATACCCCGCGCACATCCTTTACGGTATCAGGATGATCAGCTTGGTTCAGAGGTAATGTTGCCAACACAGTAAGTGAGGTCAGCGAAGCATTCATTTACCCAGCATTCCAAATCACGAGTTTGGCTGTGAAAAGGAATTATCTGGCTAATATTTTGGAATGGAACACATTGATGTCGACCTTGTTTCTTATGCTCAGGAATATTATTGGTTAGGCACGCTTTACACGGTCCATTTTTCAGACAATTTGCGTCCAACTGATGTACAAGAAGAAATGGATGTGANTTTTTCAGACAATTTGCGTCCAACTGATGTACAAGAAGAAATGGATGTGAAGTGGATGACGTCACGCTTGTACAGAAAATGAACGTTCCGAAATAAGTGTTTTAAACGATATTGGACGAGAAATGAATGCTGATAGTATGAATTGTCTCTGAACGACACGGGGAGCGCGACAAACACGTAACCTCAACTGGGTTACCAGTACTCTGAACTTGTAGACGTACTTCATCGATAAACGAATCGTTTATTTAACGCGATGTTTTTATCACTATGATTGATTTAGCAATTTCAAGTAACAAGAAAGCATTGCAACAGAAAAAAAATACAACTACGCACACTATTTTAACTCGAGAGAACACAGATGCCGCAAGTAGTAAGCAGAGTTGCCGCTAGGAGCCTGGACTAGTCAATCTGTACGAGTCGTACTGAAAAATAAAGCATTCTTGAGAATTTCCATACAATCTGCATCCAGTCTGGGATGTACCTCAGGAAACAGTACATACAATTGACCGTGTAAAGCGGACTTTACACTGCGTAAACATAAACCTGTCAATCTAATAAACCCCTATTTCTTAAGGCTAAACATATCCAGCGCCGGATTGGGTGGAAGCAGTGACAGCTCCTTTGCGACGCGTCGTCCTTGGTGGGCACAATCCCGTTCTAGTTTTGATTGTACTATAGTATCATCCTTGCTTGAAAGGTTTTCTCTTGAAAAGATTCCCACCAGTGAATTTCGTTTCCAGAAAGGTAAAGTTCGTGTATGAAATAAAGATTCTCTGAGAATAGAATGAAGAGTCAGTCGTGAAACGAATAATTTATTATCAAAAAGGAAAAATACAAAGTTAGTATAGTAATGTGGAGGTGAATAAGTTATGTACTTTGAAAAAAAAAAAATTAAACCTTACTTGGAAATGATTGAAAAGTTTCAACTCAAATAGTTAACAACCTTGATTGGGACTGCGGAGACAAGTACCTGAGTACGTGGCGTTGTCACGTCTCGCAGGAGCTACTGAACGCCGTAGGAGTAAAATTTCGAAATGTTGCTTCGTTTCCGTCTCATTGTATTAGTCGATTGCCGGCGGAGCAAGAAAAAGACATCTAGCTTTTCATGTCTATGTCTCAGTTTATATAACTGCGATGATTGAAAAGTTTACCCTCTGCGATTTACCAGCGCAGTTGTAATACTCGGATACAGCAATATTGATTATATCTAGACAGTTTCCCCCAAAATGTTTGACGATGTGTGTAGTGAATGAACTCACTGGCACTCGTCACCGTGGTCCTTAGTTGGCCGGAATTACAAATACATACGAGTACATGCTCTGTAATAAGAGTTGGCTTTCTCAACACTTTTTTCCGTGCACGATGAAAATTTTCAAACTTGGAAAATTTTGGTAACCCACCCCATTGTCTGTTTTCAACCCCTTAAAGTATAATGTTAGTACTTATTGAAATAGAACACACTTGACGTTCAAAATAAGAAGAAAATTATTATTAACATATGATTTCAAAAGAACAATGCTTTCCCCATACTAATATGTGCATATTTATTTTCATACTAAACACTTCTAATACTTTACATTTATTTGGCAACATATACATTATAGGATAAGTATCTACACCTCTAAACTCTGTTAGAAATCACGAATTTTATATAAACGCACTATTTTGCTGGACACTAAATCGTGGTGAAAGCGAAACTTCCCCTGCGAAGTCGAACCGGAACGTCTAGTAATCAATAAAAATGTTTTTTGTTTTCAGCAACGTAAATGAATACGACGCATCAAATGAACCCTCTTCGAAAAAACCCACTAGCAAGCAGAAGACACAAGAGACTGCGAAGAGGACTTCTGGGGGCAAAAACATCCCTTCCAAAAAGTGAGTTTATATCCCAAATTTTGTATAAAACCAGCGACTAATCAATCATTGTCTGCTAAACTGTTTATTTTCATAAATATAAAGAATATCTATATTTAAGATTTTCAAGTGAATGAAATATTATGATGCATTGTCTTTATCGTTTGAAATTTAATTTAATTTTGTGTGTTAAAGTTACTTCAAATACACGTTGAACCGAATCACTGAAATTTGGTTGTTGCTAATTTATGTCTAAATAAAATTATGATTAATTTATGACATTTTATTGAGTTTATAAATATTTATAGGATTGAAAGAACTGTTCAAAGTCACATAAAATAATTGCTCATTTTTCCTTAGAGTAGTTTCTTGTGTTTTGGTACATACCATCATGCTTACTGAGCCTTGTAATGTCTACAGGGCGACGTGCAATACTAGTGGCATTGAGAGCTCGGCGACAGACAAAGGTGAGTATGAGATTCGTAGACCTGATTGTCCATTCTCTGAATTCTCACTCTTGATAGTTACGTTCTGATACCTTAACATTACTAAAACTAAACCAACTTGTTCACTGATTTCATGCCATGAGTTCTTACAAGGTACGTTTACACTGTATTCATGTATAAGCGACTTACATGAGTCAATTTTTGTGAGGTAGTATCATATAGTTACTCTTTGACATGTCGTTCGACAGCACCTCAGAGAAATCCCGATACAGTTTGCATGAACTTCATAAAGGATATACATACAAGTCGCAAACGCCTACGCGCATGCCAAGAACCCATGGCACTCATACACTACGCGCTCCGCCATGTTTTTTTAACATTCTACTTGTATTCTTTGTAGATTAAATCATTATTGTCATGTTTGACTCGTGTAATCTTTGTTGGAAAGTATATATTATAATAACTAGCTAAGTTTAGATAAGATTATTTCTTTAGAGTAGTAGCATATCAGTTTATGTTCTTCCCTCACGTTACATGAGGAATTCCCTCATACAAATCGCGAAGTGTAAACGCTACAGTATGAGGTAGAAGTGTCTGAACTCATACAAATCTCGAACCTTCGAAAAGCAGCTCATACACTCTTACAACTGAAAACTTATTTTGGACAACAAGAATAGAAGATGTGACATTAAAGAAATATTGCTCTTCAATATTTAAAGTTATGACAAGGTATGTGTAGTGTTCCACTGTAAATGTAAATCTAAACAAGCATAATTCCTTTTCCTGAATATTTGTCCAATTCTCGCCAAACCGCACTAAACAGATTTTGTTTTGTCTCACTGTACTTTGTCAATTAAAACTTATTTTATTTGTCTTAGGCTATTTAGATGACATATCTGCAAAATAAAAACTAATTGTCTCCATTATAGCGAGGTAATTTTGGTGGCGTTATGTTCTCAGACAATACCAAGCAGAGTTGCACCATCACGAAAAGTGCAGCCATCTTCAATTTCACCGAGTGCGAGACAACTTTCTTGCAAAACATTCGCTGTGACGATCTACTCCCTGCAGGACAAATAGAATACGATTGAGACTTCTGATGAACAATTCACCAAGATATGTCCGCGTGAATGGCATATGCATGTCATTGTTGTGCAACGGTCATCGATTCTCAAAATGAAATCAGCGAACAATTCGGATTCAAATGATGACTCAACAACAACAAAAATCTCAGGAATTTTTAAGAAAACTGTAGCGGCTGATGGCTTTCCCATTCATGCTTGAAGAAAAATGCAAAATGTTGTATCAAAGGTAACACTTTCGAATTGATTTTTATATCATGACTTTTCATCGCCTGACGAATAAAGATTTTTTTACGAACTTATTTTATTCTTTTTAATTTGGGATACTCGGAGCTGTTATGATCAATATTTTTTTTTTACAATTAGCACATAAATCGCCTGTTATAAACGCGTAAAAATTAAATTTACATATATATCCGAAAGTGGTATATTTATACCTGGAAATAATAATAATAATGATGAAATGTTTTAAAATGTTGAACTACAACGTAAAAAATAATTAGTAGAGAGAAATAATAACACATTCTGTGAAATATACCATCCACTCAAAATTGGTGTTTAATATTGCTTGAAGTGTAGCACAAAAGGGTAACATTTTGCAGAGGAAGATAAAGGCGCTGACTTATACATACATATATTATCTTTATTATTCTCTCTTATTTCCTTAGTAATATAATACATTGTAATGTGCAGTATCCGTGAGGAAAAATAATAACTTCCGTTCCATGTGTTGGGACCTCATGAAGTAGCTCTGATGAGGTCCTATTACATAGAACGAGCTGTTTGTAATACAAATAATATATATTATATAACAGTCTCGAAATTTGTTATTTTTCCTCATAATCACTGTACATTATATTGTATGTATCTAGTATATGTATATTATATATAATAAAGTCTTATTATATTATAGCGACTAAGCTTGGAATATACAATATTTCAAATTTTTATTACACAACTATTTTGGATCAGCGCTGGCGGATGCCTGAAGACGGACGTTGAAGGAGAATGTCGTAGATGTTGCTAGTGATTTTCACCTGCTGAGTTTGATAAAACAGGTAAAGAAGATGGATAGCGTCCAAAATGGTTGCAATAAAAATGAAATTTCAACATCGTCAAGAATGATATAAGACTTTTTTTAATTTGTTTTATTTCATTTTTACCTTTACAAATATCATCAATGTTTGCTGTTTCTTAATACAATCTGTAATATAATTCGATTTTAATATATGTTTTGAATCCATGACTCAGATCATTGACTAGTTCCAACTTTCGTCTACTCTCAACGGAATTGAAAATAGTTCTCTTTAGATAAATAATTTCCTATCTCGTTCATTGTCCTTAGCAACCGCTTGAGTGGTATGATATTGTTTTCAATATTATTGTTAACCAATAACATTCCTTTGTATATAGTAAAGGTCTTAATGTGTCCACGGCTAGCGCGCTCGCTTACCTCGGAGATTTCCCGGGTTCGAATCCCGGTGAGGTCACAAATATTCGTAGCTTTTCCGCTTCTCAGTTCGTATGATAATTGCTGAGATAATTGAAAAGTTTACACTCTGTAGTTGTAATATTCGGATATGGATTTTATTTAGACCTCCCCCCCCCACCCACCCACCCCCGACGTGTTTGACGATGTATCTAGTGAGTGAGCTCACGTAGAGTGGGGTCTTACTAGCACTCGTCACCATACTCCATAGTTGGCCGAAACGAGAAATAGATACTAAGGTATTAATTCCCATGACATCACTCTACAATGTTGCCAGATGTTACGATAATTCAACCGTAAATACGATGTACGATTTGACTTTGTAAAGTATTCCACTGATGAGAATGTCTGGGCCGGTATTACACGGTCATATTTTTATGTCATATATCTATGATCAAAAATATGACCGTGTAGATCTTAGTTCAATTGTGATCATATATCAATGACACAGGTTCTCGTTGAGAGAACCTTTGATCATAGAAACATGACCGTTTAATACCGGCCTAAGGAATAAGAATACATAAAAGAAAATATTTCTTTTATAAACGTAAACATGTAAAGGTTTTTAGAAAAATATGTTGGTAAATGTTGACGGCATGAAATTGTTAGAGGAAAACAAGAAACGTGTCGATTATTACGATCGATAAGCAACCATTATTGTAACAACCCATAAGAATAAAAGTAAAATATATGAATAAATGTACAAAAATATCTCCCTCCTTTCTCGCAAATAAATGTTCAAGGTTCACACACACACACGGTGAGAGCGCGCTAGTGAGGCTAAAGAATAAATTTTCTCTCTCGAAGAGCTAATCAATGCTGATCTCTTGTGTGACTGTGCGTTGATCTCTGGTGTACCACAGTGCTTATACTCCTAAAGACAACATGTTAAATATAAAAGAAGTTTATTTATTTTTATGCGTAATTACGACAATAAAGAAAGCTTGTATGAAATAAGATTCCTCTGGTGATACTATTCCACGATTCCAAAACGAGATGTCCTAAATTCCGTCAAGTTGAGGATTCTGAGTGAATGGAGCAATGAGTGGTTAGCTGTTGAAAGGAATAAGCTCCGACTTATCAAATCTTCTGTTAAGTCATGGAGCAGTTCCTGTAGGCCAGCCCGGCGCGACGAGGTCTTGCTGACCCGCCTGCGCATAGGACATTGTCCTCTCACTCATAGGTATCTCTTACTACTTGATGATGAACCCGTTTGTGAGGAGTGTAGCTGTTCTCTGACAGTGCGTCACCTACTAACT
>NNCF01134721.1:17146-37529 GCA_002313205.1 Laupala kohalensis
CTCAGTACGTTTCGACGTGAATTTACACCGCCGTCAGGTGATCAAGTAATAACAAATTATAACAATAAACATAACAACAAAACAAACGAACGTGATATAAACAGAAAAGAAAACACAAAATATGTTTACAAAAAAGCAGAAACACAAACATGTTATAATATTGTGTTGTATAAACCAAATAGTTTTTCAGTGTCTGTTCGTGGAATTCAAACTCCCGTGTTTTTTTCTGTAAATATCACTTCTGATATACAACGTTTGTAATAATTAACTTCTTTGTGCAAAATTAATGTATTTTTCCATTCCATCAAGTAATGGTTATTAATGCAATGTGAGGTAACTACACTTTGTTCTATGGATTTTAAATTTCTTTTGTGTTCCTGGATTCTAGTTTTTAACCCTCTGTTTGTTTGACCTACGTAGAAAGCATTATAATCTTTACATTTTATTTTGTATTCTACTTCGTTAGTACTAATGAGAGTTCTTAAGAAATTTTTTAAAAATACCTATTCGTCTATTAAAGGTCGTAAGTTTTTAACTATTTATTTAATTCCTCTGGTGACCTTGAAATGTTGTCACTCAGATACTTGTGACATTACCATTGTGTTGTTACCATTAATTTTATTATAGTGTTTCGATAAGAAATATTGCATTGTCTCGAACCTGGAATTACTCAATAGGTTGACTACTTATCTTCCTTATATTGAGTACATTTTTAACTACTGCATATTTATTAGTCCCTCGTGTTAAAAAGAACTTGAACGATATTTTGTGTGGATAGTACGGAGTAACAAACACCCCCATAACATCGGTTAGTATATACCTGCATCGGTCGAGAACATGTTTCGAACTATTTTGTACGAGGAACATGAACTTCAAAAATCCATCCGCCGTGATCACAGATTCGAATGAGCCAGTAAGAGGTGTTGGGTCAACCAGGAACGAGGTTTAATGTCAGTTAACGTCTTATGATAGTAATACCACTGACATGAATTGTGAAATAAAGTTTGTTTGTTTATTTATAAATAAATTGTGTTTGTGAAATAGCTGGAATTGACTAGCAACAACTACATTAATTTACATTCGAAGATCGTGATAGCTACCACACGTTGGAAGACAACAGAGTCGGTGAGTGGAAAAAATAAACAGGTCATATTTGTGCAAATGGATCTAAGTGAAATTGATACATTATCTGTGTGTAGTTATACATTATGTGTGAATAGTACACCCGTGTCGTTAATATGTGAATTGCAACGTTGTAATGCATTCGTCTAAAAGTGGCAAGTAAAATAGTCTCTGATTTAAATCGTTGTATTTGATCCTGCATTCATATATTTCGAATGTTTATTAATTCTTCAGCATTTGGAATGAATCTAAGTTTCAAGTGAATAATGTTCTAAATCATAATGTTCCACCACGTTTTACTAGCTGAGGTCACACTTTGTCAATGATACTAGTACATTTTGTTGTTGTTGTTGTTGTGACAACAATAAGAAAATGTCATGCAAATTGTAAGAAACATGAAATAAACTGGCAATCAAATAGAGATCGGTGCATAAACTATATAAGTCGCAACATTTTTGGTCACTTACGGTAGCACTAGAATCAAATCACTAAAATATCTTAAATGGGCAATTATAAATAAAGTAACACGTACTTATTGTGATATCAACTAGAAAAACATGCCTCTCCGGCCATTTATATGAAGTAATTGAGATTGTAGTTGATGGTAAAATACATTGCGTCTTATGGAGATAAGACTCACTTTTAAATCACGAAATTGATGGAAGTTTACTTTGATTTGTTGTAAATCTGATGCATTTCAAACGAGTTCGGGAATATTATTTGTGCTATGTTATTAACTGATAGATACAAATTAAATCATGCTTTTTCTTCATTATTATTCATATTGTTGTGTTTTAAAACAATTATACATCTCAGAGATTTGACTAATTTGGAATGCTGAAATGCCACCTTAATTCTGAAATGTAATCAATATCAAAATTACATATTTTGGACAGTAATTTAAAAAAATATTATCATCAAGTAATTACTATATTTCGTAATCTCTTCCAAAATGAGAATATTATTATTATTTTGCTGTCACAGATTCATTTGAGATAATCGTCGGCGATAAGTGGCTTATCTCCTTTTTCACAAGGTGTGGTTCCGACATCACGAAAGAAACGTTACGATTCTTTGTCGTGATATGATTCGTATTAAATGATTTGAACCTTATTTTTCCAAAACAGTATATTCTCTTCGCTGGGACTTCGTGGTCAGATATTGAAATTTTTTCACGTATAATTTATTTGTGGCCTGGCTAAAGTTTCCACACGTTCAAAAACAAAATTACGTTTTTCGAATTTTTGTTGTTGTGGGGCTTTAGGGCTCGTTAACGGCAAAGGTCATTAGAGCCCTAATTAAAATTATGAATGCAGTGTAAGTCAACTGTTTCATAGAATAATGGAAGTAATAGATACAACTATCGCATTACTCTACTTCTTGACAAACACTAATAATGACCAAAACTTATTTAAAAAATAGTGCTATAATTCTTGGAAACAATGGAAAATTATTAAAGAATAGTAAAATATGGCAAAACATTATACTAACGGTTACATTATCATTATAATTAATATGCCTAAATTTAATTTTCAAAACTAAGTCCCCCAACTTATGTGTTAACACTATCTTCTCTAGACTAACATCGGATTTTACTCAAATTTGTTTATTGTAGTTTGAAAATTATAATTTTCCAATTTATTTTATTTTCGATATAATGTGTTGGGCAACTGTTTCCTTTTCTTTCTTCTCATCTTTGTATTTGGATATTTGTTGAGTTCAGGAGGGTTTTTTTTAGTGGGTATGGTCGAGATATTCGGCGAGTCCCACACACGGGGAAGAGTCACTACGGCTCTTCTCTATGGTGCGAAACTTGCATTCTCACCTGCATGGGCTGTATTGACCTTGACGAGCCCTTAAAGCCCCCACACAGAAAAGAAACCTGGTGCAGGGAACTTGCGCGGAGCAATGACTTATGAACCGTCCGGTTGTAGTGTGCACGCAGCGGAGTGAATGAAAAATGCCATTAGATTTCTTAGAGGTGTTCTTAAACTCGAACCAGCAGAGTCGAGAATTTGCATTTCAGTAAATAATTTAATCTGTTTTTGAAAACAAATATTTCAGATATCTATTTTTGTTTCTATTAAATTTAAACAAAGAATTTAAGTTTTATAATAATAACTTCCGGGCGAAGCTGTGCGGGTCGTTAGCATAGCGATAAGGAAATTTATGTAAGTAATAAAGACAAGCGAGAAGAAACTAAATGAAGAATGTTACCACTTACGTCATCTGACCCCAGACCGGGACTGACCTTTGACACCGTAGACAGTTCGACTGTACAGTAGTAGTTGTTGGATTGGAAACCGTTAAATGTGAAAGATTGTTCCTTACAAAATGAATATTGCTCAGAATGAACGTATGGTATTAATGAGCACAACACTCGAAATGCAGATAATATCCACTGTCCCAGAGTTTCAATAACTTTTGTCAGGAAGGGCAGTGTAATTCTGGAAACCTTGTGTAAAATAAAATAACTCTTAATAATAAAAAAACGTAAAAAAAATAAAGTTCAGTAAAATTGAAAATCAAAAGAGTTGGTTGAAAAACAAGCTTCAGAAAGTTTTAAAAGTTTGAGGCGTCAAGCGTCATAGTTACAAATACTACTAATAATTACTAATTAAAATTTCATAAGGTAATACTACTAATATAATTACTAATTAAAATTTATGATAAAAGCTTCAATCTTGTAAAATTTTCTGAATTTGTTTTTTTTATCAACTTCTGTGATTTTCAGTTTTAATGAACATTGCTCTTCTAAAATGTAAAAAGATATTCTTTTATTCTTCACGTCATCCCCTTCCCGTCTCGTCTCTAGGGGAGTGTCTCAGAGTCGTCTCATCCACACAGCGCTAGTGTCAGATAGTCATCTGTGTAGGAAGTTTTGTTGAAATTACTCCAGGTATTTTTGAGTTGTGGCGGGATTTACACTCGTGCACACATAATCCTATTTCACTCCCTATAAGGGTAGATTTTCGTGAAATGGTACCAAAATAATCTATTGTCATACAAACTACACATATTTGTAAAATTTCAGCTCGATCGGAAATTTGGAAGTCGCCGAAAATTCAATTACCAATTTTTGAAACGGAAGGACAACATACGCGCGTAAACACCTGGAATACGTGTGTACACATACTGACGAAGAAAGTGAAAGAAAAGTTTGTAGAAATAACATCACTTCTTCCAATACAACTTACAATGAAGCAAAAGAACTTGAATTTTATGAAATATCTCCTTATAATTCAAAAAATTTGATATTCAGTAGAGTTAAGTTGTATTAATCCGATAACCTTAATGTTTTTTTTAAACTTAACTCTACTGAATATCAAATTTTTTGAATTATAAGGAGATATTTCATAAAATTCAAGTTCTTTTGCTTCATTGTAAGTTGTATTGGAAGAAGTGATGTTATTTCTACAAACNTCGAATTGAATGCGTTGAAATTAATAATTGTTTCCTTCATTGTCGTTTTTATTTGTAATATTTTTGTAAGCACGATGTATAAGTGAGATGTAAATCATTCTAATACCATGATATCACTGCATTGACAAAGAGATTATATCCATGTAGTATATCTTCTTTTAAAAAAATTAAATATGAGTTGAATATACATCGCTCAGCTATACAGCTTCATCAGATGTTGGATGGTTACACAGGCGACTATTAAAAATACATCAGCGACTATTAAAACGAAAGACAGACATATAGGATTGGGGAAACTCATTGAGCACCATATAAGAATTTCCTAATTTGGCGAATTAAATCTCAGAGTGATCTATTAAATATAAACGAAGGGGGTAACGATTGCGTATGAAGGGGACCTACTTTGCCGACGTGGAAGTTGGCAGCGCCTCTGGGATTTTTGGAAGGAAAAAAAAGAAATCATGTGATATTGCGTGGATGAAAGGAATCTTCAAATCTTTACGAAGAGAGGAATTTCGGATAAACCACGGTGCTTTCGTGGCAAAACGGAGTATTATGTTTTGAAAAACCTGAAAGCTACTTTTTTTATGTATAAGTGATTGTTATTACTCAATTATTGTAGTCTCGTCTGGCTAACTATGATCATGCCCAAATCGTGCAGTAAACGTGTTTCAATTACTTGCTACACTCTCCCGGTGGAGGGGGGAACTCCCGCGGAGCAACGGCGTGCTTGTCCGGTTCCAGTGCGCACTCACAGGAGTGTATGGAAAACCCCCATTACACTGCATTGCAATTCTGGTGTTTAATTAAGTAAAGAAACTTCGCTGCTGATGTTTGGGGCAAGGAACGGTTTTTTTCGTACGAATTTGAGATCGACCTCGTGTGTTACGGACAACGTAGTCTCTTGCATCGACTACGCTTAAGGACAGATAAGTCTGTCAACCATACTCAAGAGAGAACCACCAGAAAATATAATGCAAAAGTTCTCACATTCCCGGAAAATACTACGTGCAATTTCTCATAATGGTTTCAATCAGCTGTACTAGATCACACGATTGTGTCGTGTTTCCCTCCCTTTATCGTTTCTCAACCAATAAGAGGCCAGGACCGAGTGACAGCTGACGCCAAAAGAGCTATGAAAATGTGTGCGCACTAAATAGTTGCTGTTATGAGAAATTACGCGTCCAAAGGAGTAGAAACGGCTGACGGTTCGCTTTCAATTAAGGTCTCTATAGTGAAGGATACATCTGATTGGGTGGAAGCTTAATAGCCTCGCGTGCACCACCTTGTCCTTGACTGTCACAGTCCCTCCCTAGTTTTAATTATTCTATATTAATAACAGGACAAAATCTAAAATAGTTTTGATGAATTTGAATTTGCTTGACTTCTTGTAGGGTTAATTAGTGAAAGTGGAACTCCTGCACTCAGCGGCGGATCAAGACAGTAATAGGGGGGGGGGCTAACCGGGGAGCATTTTTGTTTAAAAATTATGGTTTTACAACACACATTTTATAAATATTACGTTTAAATAAAATGCACCAAATAAATAATCAACAATATAATATTAATAGTAACAATTATTTATTGAACTTATTAACATGGTATTATTAATTTTATTAATCTGATATTATTAATAACAATTATTATTAATCTGGAAACACTTTTACAAAGTATGCCATTTATCAACATCAATTTCGTTTGTTGAGGGTTCAGATCCCCCTCTGCCTGCACTGGAATATCTTGATCGTCGCGGTGGAGGAGGAACCCAGCCCTAACCTCGTCTTTTCGTTTGCTCATACCCTGAAGGGGAGAATTTGTTGTTTACCTCTGTCGTAATTGTATTATTAAATTATTGACGTTTTAACGACCTTATTCAGACTTAAAAATACGTTTCAATCACAACTTATTTTGCCACCGACTTGCGACTTCATCACGTGATACATATTTTGAAAGTCATGTAACCTTACCGAAAATTATGCAATAAGGCAACCTAACACAAATGGCCAACATTTACAAATCAATGTCGAAATAAATGTTAAAGGACTGGAAAATATTTAGCTTTTCACATTTAGTTTTTCTTAGTCTACTGAAAAGCAAACCTTCCTTCCTCTATCCACCTCCTCCTAGTATCAATAACTCCAACTATTACTAACTACTTCTACTACTAACCCCTCCCCGTAAATCAAGTTGTTGGTAAACCCAGCTAACTTGCCCACCTATACTAATACCATTCTACCCTCCTACCTTCTATCGCTCCATGTAGATAAGCTTAAATAGCACGCTACATTTACCATTTACAAATACAACAATATACAGGATGTGACACCGGATAAGGCCAGGTGGATGTTGTGTGGGAATTGGGAATTGTAGTGAGTGGTGCAGTGGTAGTACACCTACCGCCAGAACAGGACGTCCCGGGTTCGAGTCCCGGTTTGTCGCAAGTTTCACTCGGCGATAGTTGACAGTAACATGTCATAAATGTCATCATTTGTTCTAGCATACGTATCCGAACTGCCGCCTCGTGCTATCCAGGAGACCTCTCTCTGCGTTATTTGGTCCTGAGGTAATAATTGTGCTGTTTACGTCTGCCCTAATTATAGTGCTAAGTTATTAATGTTATTTCATTAATGACATGTTACTAGGATACTGTACCATTTATTAATCCCACGATGAAGTCGCAAACCAGTGATCGAAATATATGTTTTAGTTTGACACTAGGGGTGTAAAACTTTCTGGAAACATTTGTCAGCCCGCACTAGAGAGTGACTTGAAAGAATTCTATTAGGGGAGGTTTATTTATAGCATGAGTCTCTAAATTTTGATCTTCATTTTATCCTATTCAAAAAGTTTATTATAGAAATAAATTTACTAGCATAAATAAAAAGAATCTCGCACTGAAAAATTCTGTTCTTTCGTGTTTGGGGGTGATTAGATCAAATATATATTTTATTCTATTTCAAAATATATATGTATAAATAAATATAAAAATAATAACAATATTATTAACGCGAGAACAAAGCAAACGGACCATCAAATATAATTTAGTTAAAAACTAAGAAATTAATTTTCTTGCAATTTGAAATCGCAAAGTTATAAAAATTAATCAGATCTATGATCAATTTCGGTTAAATATGTGATAGTCTGCTTTTTTAGCCTGAAAGAGGTCGTTAAAATATCAGTTTATTTCACAAAACCGTGACTTCTTTCGGCAATACACAACTTATCCCGTACTTGAAACCTCGTTTTATATCTTCCTACTGTAGTGCACTGTTGTCATGTTCTTCCATCTATTCTGACGTTCTCTATCACACATTGAACTGATACAAAACTCAACAGGGTCGTATTCATAAAGTGGATCATGAACCAACGCACATTCGCAGTGCGGCCAAACATCGTAAGGCTGGTACACCTGCAATCTCATTATGGAGAAAGAGAATTTCTGGAAGGCTGACGTCACCGCCTCTGGCAATATATCGTTTCCTCTTAGGTCGATAGATAACAAATTATTCCAAACGTTTATTAAATTAGATTGTCTTCTTCGGAGAGTTAAAAGCTTTAACAATTGTAGTGGAATCTGCTGGAATTTATTCGAACTTAGGTCTAGAATTTTCAGATGACGGCACCTGAAAACAAAAAGAAATCTGAATAAATAAATGAATAAATTATATAATAAACATTATATTATAAATGAATAATAATATATTTAATGTCAAAAAACAGTTACAAACTGCGTATGGCCATGTGGAGGACTATAAACAAATTTACTTTCCGGAAGCAAACAATGGACCATCCCATCAATTCCGATTAAGGATCCAAACGCAGAAGTTGATTTAACGTTTTAACACTTTACTCCTAACAATAGAAATAGTACGTGATATAAAATTAACATAAAACCAACAAATTAGTATTCAATGAAGAAAAGTTATATCAGAATTACGTCTTATTATCAAACTATATATTATTCGGAGAATATTGTTTATAAATCGCAACTATTAAACAACACTAAATTCGAGATATATTATTTCAATAGATGCCGCCGTAAAACCGGAGAAAAACCCGGGCCAGGATATACACAACCGTGTCGAGGTTGAGTACATATAAAACATCTTATATGAATAATAAGACACAATACAAGCATACTACTAGTGTAATACCGATTATTACTGAAAGTACGGACGGTGTAACTGCCAAGTTCCGTAAGAGTGAAAACCAGGATATTGTAAATGTAGCCCACGGCAACTACAGGGTGAAATCTCAGGAGAACGTGCCTTCAGTCCCGCAGAAACTACGCTCTATTGTAACCATACTGTAAATAGCTAATAAAGCTCTTTTCAGTCCAATTCAATAGTAGTGTAATATACATTTTCCGCACCCTTACTGCCACTTTTGTAATAAAATAATCTCAAAACTTCAAAGATAAATAAATATTTGAAAAGAAAAATCCGTAGATTTTTTGAAATCTTTATCAGTGTTATCTCTCGGTCGTTTACATAGTTTTCGAATAAAAATATTTTTGCGTTACAAACTGTTTGTTAATTAGCGTTTCATGAAAATCTTCCCCCAGAATTCGATACCGTAAAGAACGTGGGTTTTAATCGAGGAAAAATATAAGGATCGCATTATATTTAAATCACAAAACTTTCGCAAAAAGTAAAATGCCAAATATGATACTATATTGGTGATAATAATAATAACAACAAAGTATACGTAGCCCCGGAAATTTTTCTCCTGATTTCTTTCTCTCAATCCAATCCTACAGTTCTATGTTCTTTGTTGTTTTTTCTTCCCCTCTGCTAAGTATAAGAACTTTTCTATTCAGGACTAACCGTCGTCTGTTCTCGATATACAGTCTAAATATAATATAAATATATAAATTTATTGTCTAAAAAGTAGTACAAACTGCGTCTAAAAAGTAGTGTTGTTTCAATTCTTATGATTTTTAAACACTAAACTCAGAATAATCTAGAGTTCGATAATAATTTGTACACGTAAAATAAATTTTTTGTGTTAAATTACAAATATGTTGATATTCTATTAGTACTATAATACGTAGTTTTTTAATCTTATCTAGGAATTTTTGCTGAATTTTTTTTGAATCCGACTCTGCCTTAGGGCCCTTGATTGGAGTCGATGGGATGGTCCCTTGCTTGCTTCCGGAGAGTACATTAGTTTATTGTCCTCCACGTGGTCATACGCAGTTTGTACTGTTTTTGACAATAAATTTATAAATTATAATTGTTAATAAAAGTCACAAATACGACTATTCACTGTATTAAAAAACAAGTTAATAAGACTACAAACTAAGACACGAGGTAACATTCGTTCCACATGTTTCGATGCAGAAAGAAGATAAGGCGTCGCAAGAGCAAGTGAATTTCAATTGATGGTCCATGTTGGCGTTGGTTTTAACAAATCCGAACCTAACGTGAGTTACACTTGTCATTACACTTATGAATGATGGCGAAGAAAAAGCATTAGCTACCCTGTATACAAACTCTGACATCCTTCACTAAACCTTTTTCCCACTTCATGTGGGGTCGGCGAATGGGGATGGATATATATGATGCTTGGTTTTTTGGATTTGGCTGGGGAATACTCGGGTGCCGGATGCCCTTCCTGCCGCACCTCCCCTGAAGCGGTGATTATGAGTGAATGTTGAGGTGGAATGTTAGGCAGGGGAAACGGGAGATGTACAAACCCCGACATCAAGCCAATTAAATTAATAAGTAAATGATGTAGTGTCAAGAAAGCAGTAACGAATTGTCTGTGACCGCGTTGAGGTCCAGAAGGCAATGTGCTGCAACTACTTTACAGTAAAGGAATAAACATAGCGCTTTCCCGTTCACGGGGTTCTTCTTTGGTTACATTTTTATCTGAGTTATGTTTGCTGGCTGAAACTACGCATTTATTCTCCATGTACATACCTGAGAATACCTTCTGAAATCTGAAGTAGTTTGTTGTGTCCTAAAGCCACGCTCAAAAGTGAACATTCCGAAGGGAAATGAATATCTCTCATCTCATTGTTGGGAGCGTTCAAATGCGTCATCTCTTTGGCCCCTCGAAGATCCAAAACGACGAGTTGATTATCATATAATCCCAACTGCTCCAATTTATTTCCAAAATACGAGTCGTCCAAACTTTGGAAAGTACTATGGCGATAAAATAACACTTTTCCTTCCCAGTCTGTAATGAAACAAATCATTTAGTGAATCAAAGTAGCGTAAATTGAATAAATAAATAAATTTTATTGTAAAAAATACGTTACAAACTGCACATGACCACATGGGCGGCAATATACTAATGTACTATCCGGAAACAAGGGACCATCCCATTAATTCTGATCAAAGTCCCAAAAACATCACAGCGTCAGATTCAAAAATTTTGAATAAATTATTTAACAAATATGTGCTGATATATATTCGTATTCTCATGGGAATAAAAACAAGTAAAAAATTCTGGATGAATAATAACAAAAGTATTGATGACATTTCCGCCTGTGTAGAAATGCGTCTGTATGTGAGGGAAAAGTGAAGGAAAAACCCGAACCAGGCAGAGGCTACAGAGATAATGTGCACAACCGTGCCCAAGTTGCGTTTAGTTAGAAATGATATCACGAATAATAATAATAATAAACAAAATAGCACGCTTTAAGGTAATTGTAATTTAAGCAGTATATCCCCCCAGGGGACTTACATCTAGTAAGTACGTGTAGACACGGGGCCCCGAGTCTGGCATTACTTTCACTTACTTGTGCCGTGCTCCTTCCTTTCTCTTTCTTGATCTCCCTTGGTCACCTCTTGTTCCTTTCGATCCCGACGCTATTAAGGCTAGGGTATCTTTCATTTTCCTCTTTTTTAAAATTTTTATTTTTGTAATGATTTTTGTAATGTTTTGAGATATGTTGATATTTGAGTTTTGAGTTGTAATTCATGAGGGTTTTTAGTGGGTAAGGTTGAGTCATTCGGGGAGTTCCACACATGTCTCTTCTTAGTGCGTAACTGCATTTTCCCTACCTGTACGAGTTTTTAGGGCTCCAATGACCTTTGATGTCGACATAAGCCGTAAAGCCCCACAAAAAAANGGCGAAGTATTGAAAGACTTTTCAAATAATATCGAGGAAAACATTGTGTTTCCAAAGAGAAAATTTAGAAAGAGACAATATGATTTCCTCAATAATACAGAATCAAGAACACTATAGTAGGATCACGATTAACTTTAAGAGGAAATAAAACGTCACCCAGGCAACTAGATTCGTATAAAAAAAATTTATTTTGGGGAAATTGAAACTCATATTAGCTACTTATATTGAAATCAATAAATTCTTTGACATTATATTTGCAATGGCAGAAAAGAAAGTTTTTAACCATGGATTGAAAAGATTAAATTTAATATCTTTTACAATTTTAGAGGTGGTATTATAAAAGACAATACCTGCATTAATTAATTGATTAATTAAAACTGTGTTCAGAAATTAATGATAATGTATTAGATATTTCAGCGAATACTTTAGAAGATCTGTTGCTACCAATTGCGTCACACATAATCCTATCTCATCATTTGCACAATTCACCGTAGTATAAGCTATTGTAAAAGCGCCCTAACCCAATGGTTACCTATAAATCTAGTATATTAAGCATGCTAATTTTCATAGATAAAAGTAAGATCACTTTTATTTTAAATTGCGAGTAATTTTTAATGATAATATCAAAATCAGTTTTACAGTGGTTATTATAGATACATTTTACATAGAAAATATTTATTACACGTTGTATCTTCACTTAATGTGTTTCATTCTCGCTCTTAGAGAATTTTTTTTAATTTATCAAATCTAGAAATGTATTTTATGAAATTCGTTTTGAATTTCATAAAATCAAGTAAGAAATAAAATAAATAAAAAATAAAACAAAAATTTTATAGCTGGAAAAAATAATTTGCTAAAAAACAAACATTTACTTCCTCTTGATGTTAATACGTATCACTTTTCATTGTCACGGGACATAATGCGAAGAAATTCATAACAATTTCGTAATGAGCTATTAGATGTTGTACAGACTCATCTCAGGAGACATAAGCTAATTGAAATATAATGATATATTTTCTTTTTGCAAAATCAGTGTAAAAACGTATATACCTCCATGTAGGACAATATGCTTTTTTTTCTCCGAATGCAAAGAAGGGACCGTGTCATCAAATCCGATAAAAATACCCGAACAAAAACTGGATAAAAACTTCGAACCGGAAATATATACAGGTTAAGTATAAGTTAAGTATAGAGTTCGAGTATTACATTATGGTATGTAATATAGGAATTGCATTGTATTTTAGTGAGTTATAATTAAAAGTACTACAATAATGAAAAATAAGGATTTTACATGATTTCATATAACTGTGGTTTCCAGTAATAACGAGGCAACTGCACTTTTTCAAAGAAAGAAGAAAACACGGCCTGAAAAAAAGGTTTGATTTTTGGATAGGTTTTGTTGTAGTAGTTTAAATGATTAAAAAAAACATTTTTCTCGAGTAGATTAGTGAAAATTTATGTATAAAATCCAAAAGTACGGTAGTAACCAGTTAGGTATACATTTAATAGTAATGTATTGATAACTCCAATACAAATTTTCTAAAAAAAAAGTTATTTACATATATGAATACAAATTTAAAAATTTAGATAAACATGGTGAAATAATCAAAACTCAATGAATTATAGATAATCAGGATAAAATTTTTTCTTGGTATTTCATGATAAAAAGCATCAAGGTTTTATGTAAAAACAGTTTTTTTAAATCTTAGCTATAAAGTATAATAATAACACATTATATGCAAGTTAAATGCCCAGAAAAACGTTTTTTTTACTTTAAACGGACGTAATTCGAAGAAACAAAAAGGAAAACTTACTGGGATTTACAGATATTACACACCTTCAAGTATAGGAGCGGCTTTGAGATTTCTCAACTCGAAGAACAACGAGGAATTGGCGAAGCGACCAAGGAATCCTGGTGGAAAGTTTACATTAAATGCGGTTCCGTAGAGGAAAATTTCATGGACTTCTGAACATCGCGGCGGGTCTTTCAAAACTTGCGTCATCTCTTCTGATGAGTATGCAACACACGCGAATCCATTGTGTGTACACGTGCAATCGGAGTAACTCCGGACACGTGTTGCTTCTGTCAACGCTATGGACACAACCACAAATACTGCACTCCCAGGAGACATACTTAAAACGACTGATGAAACTAGAAGCTGACAGCTTTACTTATAATCTTCCGCCCGGAAATATGGCTCAACTCCTGTTATTATTTACGCTGCATTACGGTCTTTCCTTAAAGGAAAAGTTTCGAAGATCAAATCTGTTGAGTGAAATGACTTGCATTCTCCAGAACACTACTTCCACATGTTTTGCTTTAAATCTTTAAATTAATTAATTAATTGTAAAAAAGCAGTTACTGCGTATGACCACGTGGAGGACAATAAACTAATTTACTCTCCGGAAGCAAACAAGGGACCATCCCATCAATCCCGATCAAGGGTCCTGAGGCGGAGACGGATTTTACAATTCAACACACTCCTAACAATAAAAATAGTTGGTATTATTTAAATTTGTATTTGATAAAACTCGAAGTAATTTCACATATTATCAAACTATAGATTATGTGGAAAACCATGTTTATAAATCGTAACTATTAAATAACACAATTCGAGATTTATTATTTCAAAGGAAGCTGCCCCTAGGCAAGAGCCTGTATAAAAAATCCGCCTCTACCTGCAGGAAAACCAGAGAAAAATCCGGGCCAGGATGGAGCTACAGAATTTATGTACTCGTATACAGTGCCAAGATTGAGTTCACATAAAACTAAACTTATATGAATAGCAAGTATCAATACAAGCATGCAGTAACATTAATAGATTATTCCAAGTTAATAAAAATGAAAATTCGATAAATTTCTAGGTAGACGACTATTGGAAATATTCTGATTTCGTTATTAGAAAACGCATCGTTTGAATGTGATTATAATACAATAAAAGAATGATCTGTATTCGTATATGTTTCAGGAGAACTTCTCACCTTAGAAATTACTTTTCCAAAAAACACTTTAAATTATTAAACAGAGCAGTATACAATGTTTTCATCGTAAATGTAATGTCATTTGGAGAATACGTTAATATTATATTATTTGAACTAACTCTAAAAATAATAATATACAACCTCAATTGGTAGATAAGTAATTTTATTTAATTACTCAACGTTTCGCTCATACGTAATGGACTTTCTCAGGTGCCTGTAATATAAATGCGTTTGCATAGATACACGATATTCTGAACATAGCACGACATACGTACCTTTATAACACTTGCATAATTTCTTCTGTACGAATGAAAAAAAAGCAGATAACACGAAATTTAATAAGTAATTTATAATAACTAAAAAAGTAGGGGAAAAAATTATTTATTGGTACTCAAAATTTTGGGATTAAGACTATAAATCAGAAAACGATTTGAACATACCAGCGTTTCCACACACAAATATTATCATCAGAGCACTTTACATATTGATATTCACTATCACCGAACGTTGTCGTCACTCCATAGTAATAACCTAAATTTTATTTTAGGAAAAGTCAAGTATGATCACATTTTATAGTTTCTTCTTTCTTTATTTTCATAAGGATATTTATTCCTCTTGATAATATTAATTTTATAAATGAATAGTAACCAAGAAATTTTCTGCATTTATTTCTTGTGATTAACTTGAATTTAAAATTTGTTTGCAATTGATTCTCGTTGACTTTTATATATCTTATCTTAATATATCTATTCACTACAGCCAAATAATTAAAAACGTATTTAAAATTTTTAGAAATATATTAAATATCGTAAGAAGTATCGTACATGATTCACCAAACTTTTGACATCTTAAAAAATTTAGAGTCCTTTTTTTAAAACTAAATGTTTTATTTTATTAAAGTGAAAATTTAATTTACTCTAAATATATATTCCAGTTCGTCCGTGTAAATTTTCATGGATGTATATAATTAGTTCAATTCTTTTAAACGTTGAAATTATACTATCGAGTATTGGCATTGTGGGCGACGGGCCCCGCATTAAGGGCTATCAAAATGGATCATTAAAAATAGTACTGACTTCAATATGACCTTAAATATACTCAAATTTTATTACAAGAGAAAATAAACTAAAAACTGAGATTCTAATAACATACAACTCTAATTATCATATCTATTGTCGTAATCTTGAACTTATTGTATGAGCTCGGGAGAAATATATGCATAACCAAACTAAACACGTAGGTACAGTACTGGAATTATAAAGCGGCTGTCGAAAATATTCTAAATAATCGAGGGACGATGTTAGTTTCCAGTACTGTACCTGGGCTCTAATGACCTGGATGTCAGCGAGTCATAAAACCCCATCAAAAAAAACAACGTGTGAAACCGGTACTTAAGTGTACACAGCATAGTGTGCCACCTGGTTCACTTATCTCCTGGATGGGGATGTGTCTCAGGTCTTCCGGGTGGAAATCGTGTATAGTTGAGAAAGGCGAACGTAGGGCGATGGTATGGTTAACACCCCTACGATCAAAGTAGGAGTCCCGGGATTGATTCCCGTCTCGTCGCCATTTTCACCTGACTGAAAAGTATTACACGACACGAACTCGTTCGCTCTCACTCCGCGACGTCTTGGGCGAAGGTACCCTAATGTCTTATTCTCATATTATGTACAAATATATTTGTGTGAAGATCGTATGTAAAATTTAACATGGCTGTCTGGGCGTGTAAAAGGCATACCACAGGATTTCAACTATGTTACCCTCAAAGTTTTATGTCCGTGTTGTCTGAAGACAAGTTGCCAACTATTCGCGAAACCTGTAAATTTTTTTTTGTGGGGCTTTACGGCTTATGTCGACATCAAAGGTCATTGGAGCCCGAAAAACTTGTACAGGTAGGGAAAATGCAGTTACGCACTAGGGAGAGCCAACAAGACTCTCCCCGCGTGTGGGACTCGTCGAATGATTCAACCCTACCCACTAAAAACCCTCCTGATCTACAACACACCAAAACGTATCTCACAACATACATCAAATGGAGTGGGGGGCACATAACATGAGGGGGAACAAAGAATAAGGGGGGACAAAAAATGGGTAGAACAAAAAATAGAGGAATGAGGAAAATGAAAGTTACCCTAGCCCTAATGGCGTCGGGATAAAAAAGAACAAGAGGTGACCAAGGGAGATCAAGAAAGAGAAAGGAAGGAGCATGGCACAAGTAAGTGGAAGTAATGCCAGACTCAGCTCGGGGCATCGTGTTTGCCAAACACGTACTTACTAGATGTAAGTCCCCTGGGGGGCTGTAAATATTGAACCAAAGGAGTTATAATTAATTAATTATTCACTGTCTCGTTTTTTAAATGTTAGACGAGGACAATTATTTCTTGATAATAAATTTAGTCAGCTGTTTGACTCTTTGTTTGGTAACGGTCGCATTGTCTTCTGTCTCGTGACACGACTGCCATTTCCGATCGAACAGTATTTGCCACAATTTTTGGTGAACTATTCTTCAAAATTCCCCGTAAGGTATGAAATTTTAATATCATTGCTTTCCTATTTGGATTTGCTACGTCTTAATAAGTTTTTTGCTGTGTTAAGCCGGTACTTTTGACAGAGAATAAAAAAATAATATACCCGCGAAGGTTTCGCCATATAAGCCCATAGTAATTTGAAGAAAAATAATTCAAAATTTTGCGCCGTAAGGGTNATCGCCACCGGATAGGGAATGGTCCATACCATCAGTTAAAACTTTTTTTTTTTGGAGGGTACTTAAGCCAAGTCGCTTGGACCGACATAATGCCCTAAACTTCCATCTCAAGAACCGCTGTGCGTTTGTGTTATTGTATCTGATGTGTTGTGTTAGGCAACCTGAAGAAGATGTAATTGAATTGAATGAGGTATCATGTATCACCGAATGGCATGAGAAGCAAGTTACGAGAGTAAAATGTGAACACTTTTTCTCGTTGCAAGTTACATGCAGAACAGTATGGATGCGTGGATTGGATAAAATTGCAAATGTATCGTGAACCACTTGAATAATTCACGAGTATCATTAAAAAATCCAACTAGTGATAAAAACTCTCCATGCTTTCCCCTTCGAACTTGTACTCATGAGGGTAACGTATAGCTTCCCACATTTACATGAATTACAGGCTGGGAGCTCAAGTTGGAAAGCAGCCCTAGTATAAGAGTGTGAATAGTGTCCATGCTGACGTTTAATATACGTTTATTCAATTAGTTCAAAACGCAACAATTAGAAAATTCATGGTGTTGGTTATCATTAAGTTCCTTCAGCTAGAAAGTAAATAAAAGAACATTATGATTTAAATAATACTTTATTCGGTTGTTTTACATATATACACATAGTAATATCAATGATAATACTGAAAGAGAAAAAATAGTAAAATTCCAGTCATTTTATGTTTGCAATGTATTAGGTTATTAAATGAACCATTTGATTAATGTAGTTTTTAAGCTTGACTTTATATAATTCCATTGAACCGAAGGCGTGAAACTTCACGAGTGTATAACAGAGAGAGATTCTAATCTTACAACTAATCATTCGCTATCTTCTTCCAAATAGTTGTGGAACTACAAATGTTTGTAAATACAAACGTCTCTCGCTGACGAAACCTCGAGCATCATTTGTTTATACCCCCTCTCTTTTTGTTGTTCTTCTTCTGTTTAAAAAGAGGAACGTCAAGAGAAGGGCACGCCACCGATGTTGTGTTCTTCCGCGTGACCAAACATCTGAATCACGATTAAAGCTTCTGTTGTCGCACAACAGGAACGGGTTAGCCAATTCCTTTCCTGACTTCCACGCAACGCAATACTGAGCTTGTGTAAGCTTCAAAGAATATTTCATCAGACGAAGCAATATACTTGAGATTTGATTATAAAAAATAATCAGAACAATGGAACGAAAATCGTAATAAATAAAAATGTATAACTTATTTTTAGGAACACTTGGTAATGCCGTTAAATACCACGTTTCTTAATTAGTTTACCCAATATTTCACACATTTTAAACAAAGTGTATTACCTCTCTGTGTTCCTCCCACAACAAGTCACTGGATCATTCGCTGCCCCCAAATGCACTACAACAACGGCAATTTTCACTGGTTGCCTTTTTAAGACATGTTGATATTTCATTTTTTTTGCAATAAACAACTAAGGTAAATTTTTGTTACGTAGTGTTACCTAGGCGAGAGATGGTATTACATGGTAATAGCAAAATATTACTCACCTGGGGGTGACAAATATTTTGTCCGGTGAGTTTATCAAGAGATGTAATTAAGACCTGTCTCTTNAATGAGGCACCCAAATGTGTCCCCCTGCCAAATGACATTGTCCCTTTGTGTATAGATATTAAGTGATAACATATCATTATGAATCACGTCTTTAACTTTCCTTACGTTTGGTATTGTTTCCTATACTAAAAAATGGTCATTTTCGGCTTTTTATTTTTTTAATTTTTCGTGAATTTAAACCAAAATTAACTTATTATACAAGTCGCTTAGATTATAAAACACTCATATATAACTAAAAATATTTTATAGTAGTTTTTATAGTCAACGGCCGCGATAAAAGTTCAAATATATACCAAATAATGTCAAAAATGGCAAAAAGTCATTTTTTGTTGAATTTACTGAGGTGCAGGGCTGATTTTCTGGTCACCAACTTTTTACGTGCTATTCTATATGCTGCCTAAATTTCAAAACTCTATGTATGGTGGACCAACTTGAAAATAGAAAAAAACATACTTTATGTATTGTCTGTATTTTTCGGTCGGTTTTGGCCTTATCCGGGTTAAATCCATTTGGATGCTTTATCCTGGGATACCCTTTCCCCATGATATCTTCTCTCCTTCTATGATAGCCTACTGGTCAACCTTGGTAAAAGCCTACCTTGATAGGCAGAGAACACGGCGTGCCCTACCGCAGCACGCCGTGCTGTGAGGCACGTGCGGGAATACGCACGGAGAATATATCCGTACGATGACTATCAGCTAATGAATTATAATTTCTTCAAAATAATAATTGAAACAAATTATTTTGAATTGAGGCAAATAGACTCTCACCAACACTTTACCACCTGCTTCATTTAAACCTTTTTAACAACACTTTTTAACTTACTGTATGTTGCTACCTTCCCATATTTACCATACAACTATTTTACTTAAACTCCTTGGAATTTTGTTTTGGAGAAAGGTTGAGGAAGGGTTTTAACTGGTAAGGGATATGACAAGGGTTGGAGATAATTCCTGCACGATCCAAATTCAAGACGTGTGACTCGCAGACTTCTACGGGTCGCGAACCATTACTTCATCACCCATAAGATGTAGAAAAATATAATCTACGCTCAGGATCTATTAGTAGTGATTGAGAAATAACATCGAACACAATTTCTTTAAACGAAAATAAATTGCGTTTCCTATGAATTGTCTGTTTTGCGGTCCACCCCAGGGGGTGGACCACGCCCAAAAGGGCTGAAAATGTTTTTAAAAATAACCTGACTATTTTTTGTATCTATCTCGACCACCGTGATCTAACCACAAAATTCATTTGTACCATTAGAATACGGATGGGTGATGTCAGCACCATCTAGTAGCGGAGATGGGGAACGTGAGCGCAGCCGTGACGCTCGCGGTGGCAAAGGCATCAAACAGCCGGCTCGTTCGTGAATACGGACCCGTTCGCGCCTCGTGTGCACCTGAAATACATCATCACACGTTTTACAATCATTCTTTACTATATGCAAGATTAATTTGTATATATA
>NNCF01134721.1:44669-104167 GCA_002313205.1 Laupala kohalensis
TTTTGGGGGGGGGTACTTAATCTTATTCGCTTCGGCGGACATAGTACCTTAAATTGTTGTTAACGCGTGTATGAGATCTGCTCTGAGGTCTGTGGGTTAACGCAAGTTGAATGACTTCAAGGCTCGATGACACCGAGCGAATGTACTCGCTACAATTCACTAGCAGCTAGTAAACTCGTCATGTGTAATCATTTTCACTAGTGAACCAGCACATCGCATAAATCTACCAGAAAATTTACAGCTGGGCTACTTTACTTGCTACTCGCTGGCGGGTGAACTTGTTAGCTAGTGCGTCATCGTAGTTGCTAGTGAACCAGCTGCGATTATCTTGGTGGTTCCTGGTTATTCTAGCTGAAAATTGAGTTTAAAGAGAAAGGAAAAGCAGAAATTGAGGCATAAAAGTGTGGGTAAAACCATGGATGGAAACACGTGAAACATACGGTGCATTGAGCAGTTTACTGAAAGAGTTAAAGGACGAAGATAATACAATTATGGCAATAGAGGATTCCCTTTAGACAGTTTTGCAGATTTCTGCGTACTCTATAAAATTAAGAATATAATTCCAAATTCATAATATAAAACTTTGACAAACAATATTGTTATTAATAACTTTGAATAGGTACTTCATATATTTTATATTCATTGCGGGATATTTCGTTTTCCGTGCGCATATTTTTGTTCCAAAACGATTTGCCTTTCAGTGGCGCTTCCGTCTACGGCTAGTAGAGAACACGTGGAAGTAAAGACCCTGGTTCAGACTCGCTAGCTGTGTGTCACCGTCACTAGCTCACTAGCTGACTCTCCCGCTTCTAAACTCGCTAGCATTTAGCTAGTAAACTCGCTCAATGTCATCCGGCCTTTCGTAGACTCAGTCGGAATGTGAATAGGAGAGTGTGCTGGATAGCACGCCACCGCGCACCGTCTTCGATTTTCGTTCAGAATAACCCCTCGACATTGGTTGCTGTTTCAGTTCATTGAGAGTGGATACTAGGGTATGGTATTCACAGTCCACGGTACATTTTAGGACCTCTGTAAGGCGCTCGGGCCCTAAGCCCCACCATATACGATATTATTGTATATTGTATATTTTATGTTAAAATAAAATTTGAATTGAATGAATATACAATTGTAACATCGTGGTCAGTATAGATTTTTGAAATAACATTTTCAAGCACTGTGCTCGCCGGAAATTCCGAAGGCGATTAAGAGCCATGCCCGTCGCCGCCCAAACAAGGAAAGGTGCGCGTTAAGACTTCTCGTATTGTGAAGTTATTGAACAGTTCCCATCTACTTCTGGAAACTGAGATGAACGCCCTCAGAGAAGAAAGGCGAGCGTGAAGGGAATGTTCCACTGGTTGCCAAAAATAATGGTCAGCCTGACGAACGCAGTGTTCGCGGAATCTGAGGGGTGACCTAGCTGATGAGGAGTGCGCAGTAAAAGTGGCGAAGGTGTAGTCACGTGACCTCCGCTCCTGTATAAATTGGAAGGCTTGCAGATCCTAAGTGACTTTTATACTGGAGGCTTTCAGACTTTGAGACAAGTGCGAAAGCGTATAGAAGTACGCAAATTATTTAATATGTAACTTGGTTAGTTTGGTCGTCAGACTACTGAGAATTGCTGCGGTAATTCTATCACCTGCTATAGGCGCGAATAACATAGCTTGGAACAGTTATTTATTTCGAGATAGCAACTTGGAACTTTTTGAACTTCGGATAATCTGGGTAGATTTCCGAGTTAATTCATAACACCAGTAGTTATAACTGTGTGTAATTATTGCTTTTAGATAGCAATATCAAGTAATAACAAGTTCAAACTTGTATTTATGATTTGCGAGTTTGTCTACATTTGTAAATATTCAGAGCTTTATTTAATTTGAATTAAATGTTTTATTGTTATTACTCGAGTGTTTGATTGCTTGGGGAAACCAAGCTGGTGGCAGCGAACTCTACCATAAAGGTTGTGGTTTATGGTTGAATCCCGCTTCTCCACCAAAAGCTTACGCACATCGCATATGGGCTTGTGGTGTGCTGTAACAAGAATGTAATATTATAACATGTTTGTGTAGTTTCTGCTTTTTTGTAAACATATTTTGAGTTTATATTCAACATTTAATATCAGGTTCGATTGTTCAGTTGTTATGTTTTCTTTTTATAATTTGTTATTATTTGATCGTCCATAAAAGGTCGTAATGTCTTTATTTATTTATTTAACTCTGTTAGCTCCAAATCCCACTCGCATGCTCCAACAAACTCACCCAGAGCATTTATGTTGTAGGTCACGTGCTTTGATTAACATTCCGTGATTCGAAACTAGAAGAGCGCTTCCTAGGCCAGTTGAGACGATTTCAACTCTATGACTGTAAATATTCTTTTTGACAACAATTTGCCAAATTTCTTTGTCTATTCAACACGGTTTACTTGTCCATTGTGACTACCGCACAAAAGTCTCTATTCGTTTCACATGACAACAAATCCTGACCTATTTCCAAATACGTAATCTTTTGTTCCTATGCTGTTTTAACAGCAAAAGAATCTTCCGCGTTCTGTAGTATTATACTGCTGTTGTAATTTCCAGACAGAGATAATCGTGCTATTCATCAAGAATTTTAGATGACGGAAATCTATGAGTTTCCCATTCTGTATATAGGATTAACAAAATAAAAGTGGCATGGAAAAGACCCGTGGCGTAGTGCCTAACTTCTGCTCGCCTTCTAATCCTTGCGACGCCGGTTCAAACCCGGTCCGGTCCCAGAGCGGTGTTCGCGGCCGGTTTTCTCGGGGTTCTCCCGTTTCCCCTGCCTATCATTCCACCACAACATTCTCTCATAATCATTCACCCCCCCACCCCATTTCATTCATAATCACAGCTTCAGGGCAGGTGTGAAAGGAAGAGCATCCGGCACCCTAGTGTTCCCCAGCTACAGAAAAACGAAGCTCCATTCGCCGACCCCACTTGAATTGGGAATAATAAGGCTAGGTAGTTATAGCATTCAATAACACCAATAATTTTTTAAAACTTTTCTATTAATTTATAATTATCACGTTTTATTCTAGTCATCGGAATCTGAGTTATTTATTCTAAAATGCCAATGAATAATGTTTGAAAGTTATCATATCTAATTATCTAAGTAACTGGAAACCAGATATTCTAAAAGTAAAGACGCTCGTTGAATCAAATTTCTTAATCGCCGTCGCATTGACTCATGTAGCTGACTCATTATGTCAGCAGTGCGTCGTCCGGTTTCCACAATGCACGGGACAGTGCACTATACATAATTTCCTACGAAATAAAATTTCGTTTCATTAATTTATTTCTTCTGCTCATCTTCTTGTGCAACTCAGAAAAATACAATACATGAACAAAATAAATGTATTTCACTCGTCACTTGCCATGTAAATCTATATAGGAAGTGAATACAAAAATAACACCATTTTGAACACGTAAAATGCCCTTTCAAAAGTAAATGTAATATTCTACTTTTCAGAATACGTCGTTTGAAACTGTAATAGCATGAATTAAAATCCATTTAGATCTTCAATAATCTCGAAAATGACGTCATAAAATACTTTCAGTTTTGAATGTGCATAAAACTTTATGATATTCACGTTTTTGAAAAACCAGATATTTATATTTTGTATTCAAAATGTGAAATTAAAATGAATGTCATCAGAGACTACAGTATGTTCTTACACAGCCATGTGTGGCATGGATTTGCTAAATAAGTGTATTGGCATTGATATACTTCTATTACACAGTAAAATGGTTAGCACTTCCCAATGTGGCGACATTTGAGTGTTTTTAATACACGCAAACCATGATGAAATTTGAGTTGTTGTTTAGCACTTGACTTAAAAGTCTACAAAATCACAATTTCATTTATAAACGATAATATTTGTAATAATTTTTTTATGTTAGCACTGATTAATACAGAAAAATCCGTAGTTATCTAGCAGGTGGACGGTGCAGTGGATCTGTTCTGAATGTGTAACCCTAAGGTTATAGTATCAAAACCTCTGCTAAAATGTTTTGGCCTCATTATTCTGAACATTCAGTAACAGGCAATAGTATTGGAACGAACAAGACACATGATTAAAACACATAGTTTAACCCCAAGCGAGCAAAGATGAGAGTACTCAGCCACTATTTTTAAATACTTTTGCGAAGTATTTAAACTCACCTGCATGTTATCTTCATTGCAATTAATGTACACCGCTCCGCCCGCCATCTTGTTGGGGCTCGAGACTGGAGCCTGGAGCAACATCATGTCCGTGTATGTTGTACCATGTTGATCTACTTGAGGGATATAATTATTGTGATCCATCGTTGAAAACTAAATCTCTAGTTGCAACAAACAACTTCGAATGTGATATGCGACGCGGCTACTGAAGCGACGCGTCCACACCCTGTCAAAAGACGTAGGGTACTGGTTGTACCTACAATATCACGTGACTGAGTTGCTTATAGTCAAAGAAGTTACAATACATCGTCTGTGATTGGCTGGGATTCGCCATTGCCACAGCATTCCTTGCCACAGTTGAAACTACTTTAAAGAATGTATGTCGTTTGTTTTGACATCTGACTTAACTTGATTCTTCTACACGAAATATGATGAAACAATAGACTAAATTAGTGTGACGCCACGTCCTTAGCAACCGCACGCAGTGTTTCCAAACAAACTTCCAGGTGCCGTATGAGGCATACCCGAGTATGAAGCATATGTGAGATAATGTGCCTTAGAACGAGAAAGGTAGTTAAGTTTACTTGATTTGTTTCTATACTCGTATGTCATAGGAGGAAGTACAGAGGGCTATCCCTTCTCTAATAATTTTTTTCGTCCCCAGTAATATTTGATACGACATGGAATTTGATACCACTCTTTCTTACCATTACGCAGAATAAATGACTGTTCTTATTGTTTATTAAGATCAGAGTGCAATGTAAACGGTTAACACGCGTTGATAACAATACAACTACGGGATGTGTTCGGAAACACGCATAACAGTCGCCATGGCAACCAACCTCTCACATTGAATTGATAAAAAAAGTGAACACGTAATTTTAATAATTTCTAATTTTTTCGTCTCACTGAAATAAATTCTTTTACTTCAGATATCACTTGCACAAAACAAACTAATCTAACCGCTAATTCGCAATGACTGTGGGGTATAGAACAAACATCCAAATGAGAATAGGGGTTGCAATTCTCTCAAATAGTTTAGAGAGAGAAGAAATTCTTAAATTTGGAATGCCAGTAAGGAACACCAACTATTCGATAACAGTTGAGCCTTTCCTGGTTAAAAAGAAAAAAATCTGCATATTTTTTCGAATTCATTTTATATTAGGGAGGAGTTTCGTATTAAGGAAATCGTATATATATATTAGTGAAAGAAATATTTGTGTCATTAACTTTAATTTCAAATAATATCAGAAAACACCAGGTTATCAATTTAGTTTATGTGTGTTTGATCTGAAAAGTGAAATTTCTTTGAAAATGATGTAGACACTTAATCCTGTATAATATTTTATAATTTTATTACTAATTGAAAATCAGTAAACATTTAACTTTGGTCCTCAACCTCATCAAAGTGAGGGTTCTCCCTGACACTTACGGTTATTATCGGGACGCATTTTTATTTAAGTCCAAGGGAAAATATTAGTGTTATAGTGAAAAGAGTTTATTATTGTTGTTTGTGTACTTGGATTGGCAGTAAAACAGACCTGTTGGTCTAAGATAATGTATTAAAATTTCTGTTATATTCTAAATCAACATTTTCTCAGAAGCAATAAGAATGCATCAAGCCCTGATTTCATACAGACACATCTCTCTTTCAAACTCCACTATGTTCATGAAAATGTCACTCGAATCCTACAAAAAATGTAGTTTAACTTACAGCTGATAGATAGCGCTTGTAACTGGTATTTGACAGAGTAAGGTGAGGTAGAATGTGGCGTTTGCGTGTCCAGGGTCGCTACACTCTTTTCCCGTCAGAAGGAAGCGAATTTTGAAATTCTAAGATACATTTATATTGAATCCAGATGGATTTATAAATATATTACAATATATCTCCTTCAAAATATTTTTTCAAGATTTTTGTGATTAACATTTTTCGATTATAATCACCCCCAAAAATCGTCTCCTCCATGTTTGCATAAAGTACACGTAATTCCCCATAAATTTCATGACACTTCTGACGGTATGCTGTCATTAATAATACATCACTTGTAAACCGCACATATATTTATAACACATTTATGGCATTTTTTAACTTAGTAAAATAGGTTTTATACACAGTAAGCAGCAATAAAAAAAATAATTGCTTGACGATTGTGCAGCAAAACCTGTACCAATTTGAATCGACACCCAAAAATGTCAGAATGTCCTGAGGATAGAACTCGTCAATCCATTTTGATTCAATAATTCGGAGCCGAAGAGTCTGAGTAAAACGCTCGATTTTACCAGAAATTCCATATCGATAGTCTATAAGGTTATAGTAGAACATGAAGAAATTATCTAAATGACGCGTCCTTCCACTTCAACGCCTCGCAGCTGCAGATCCAGTCCTCTGATACATTCGGCTCTGCTGTGGTCAAGGAAGTCCTCGCGTTCTCTCCAAGGCTCTCAGTTTTCAGTGATACACCAAGTGTCTCATCGATCGATATTTCTCACCACAATCCTACGAGAGGTCCGTTCGTCATCCTCGTTCATACATCGTTGAGACCAGTGGTGTCGTGGTGAGATTAGCAGTGCCGGAAAACTGAATTTCCCATACTCTCCAACAAATGGGGGTCCTACATCCACCCCCGCACCCACAGAAATTTTTTTTAAATTGACGTACTTATTTGTCGGTTTTTAACTCCTTCTGGAGTCGATTTTCGGGATTAGAACTCAACCATTTCTATAACCCTAAAAAGACAACTAATTTATTCTTGGGCCTGTATTTGTTTCTACTCTTATACTTTTTTTTTTTGAATTGTGAATAAGCATCATAAGTTATTTTTGATATGGCTCTCTTGACTCTCAAAATAAATATATCATGCTTCTCTGTTTAAATAATATTGGAATCCATATAACCGACACATTTTTGTGCTGGTAGTTATGAGAATTTTCACTGTCTTGTTGAGCACATGCCAAAATCAAATGGCATTGAAATTAAAACAACCACACTCCTCCCTCGCGCGCCTGATCCACCGCTCGGGAGAACAATTGATGTGAAACGAAATTGTAACTGATGATGTGGCCTGATGAGATACGAAACCACTAACATATAGAAGGCTTTAAGTTTCGTGCGATGCAACCCGTTATTCTACGCCGTGCGACACAACCTAATTTTTAGTAAGTCAGCATGATTCATGTATATTCAGACTTACGGATACGGCGAGCAATAAGACAATACAGGTGTTTCTGAACTCCACGTAAAAGCTTTGGGGGGAGGTAGAAAACATCATTAGGAATCAGAATCACATACGATCAAAGTCATGTAACTTTGCAATATGGCTTCCTAACACGAATTGCGAACTCCTACAAATTTAAGTAATACCCCCAGTAAATATTAATAGTAGTCACAAAAGAGACTATTTGCTGTGAAGAAATACAAGTTAATAACACAATAAACCAAGACACAACGTAATATTCGTTCCACACGTCCAATGCAGAATGAACAGAAAAGCTCTACAAGAGCACGTGAATTGAATTGACAGCAGAGGTTGGCAATGGATACGAGGTTCAAACATCATTACTCTTAAGGAGGATGGCGAAGTAAAAGCGTTGAGTACATTGAGTACAGGTTCCGTACCAACATCAAGCCAGTTTGACAATAAATAGATAATTATATGTATGTATAATTGATTGTCAAGACAGCTGTTACAAACTATGTATCACAACGTTAAGAACAATAAAGTAATTTAATGCGACTAATATAATAATAATGCCAATAAAAATAGTGCGTTTCCGTTCATGTTTTTCTTTCTGAAGTTCGATCTTCTCAAAGGAAACAAACATGACTTAGAGTATGAGAAAGCAGGGTCCCCAATGCCGCCCTCAAGCGGTACAGAAACATAGAGACAAAGCAAGAACACAAGACAGAAAGCAGTATTAAGCGCTTTATTATTTAAAAAGAAATGCCAGGATTTATTATTATTGACACTACGCTTAAAATTATTTTTTCAACTTTCAAAATATTAATTAATACCTGAGTGTGTAAATCATACATGAGTTGCAATAAAGAAGATAAACAAAACATGCCGCCAGTGTAAAAATATCTTGGAACATACGACTTGTATTAATGTATTGTTAATTTTTTTATATTTTCTCTAAACTTTTATGGAAACAAATCATGCTTTTGGAAAACTAAGTCATATTTATATATTAACTAACTGATTACACGGCGTTATCTGGGATTTTTCCTTGACTACTTTTTCCTTCTTTTACTCAGAAAAACATGAAATCTGTTTATATTGAAAAATCAAAATACTTTTACTTACTGGTTTTTTAAAACATATGCACACCATCCTAATTTTACAAATTCCTAATGATACAGATTTATTACAAAACGACTATACTCTACACCATCTCGTGGGAGAAGCGTCGGTCGAATTTTCGCTTCCAAGGAATGACTCGACTGCACCATTTCATTAAAATTCCTGGAAAAAGTTTACTATTCGTCGAAATTTTATGCTCTAAGAACGTTTTTTTATCTTGGATAAATTCACAAAACAAATATTTAATTAAATTAGATGATTGATTTTTTCCTTATTAAATTACTCTCTTAAACTCAAGTATTTTAACACTTCTATTTTTAGTAACGTTTTATCGACAATTTAAATTTAGTAACAGTTTAAATTTTGTGCTGTCGCGGACTTTCTTGTAGAACACTTTGAAGCAAATAATATGGTAATTCATAGTCACCCATCTGTAGCCGTTTAGGTAACGTAAGGGAATGTAACTAAAAAAAAAATTTCTATTTTTCTTATCGTTTTGAAAATCAAAGTTAGCCTATGTTCATT
Organism: Laupala kohalensis; assembly: GCA_002313205.1. NCBI lineage: Eukaryota > Metazoa > Arthropoda > Insecta > Orthoptera > Trigonidiidae > Laupala > Laupala kohalensis. The sequence goes on from NNCF01134721.1 coordinate 53,674, forward strand.
CTGGACATCTAAAGTTAGTCTTGATCAGGCAGCAAACAGAGAGACACACTTTCGCATTACACATTTATGTATCAGTACGGATATGTATTATCCAATGCAGCTCAGAAAGTTTGTTATAAATAATAAACCAAATATGGATAGTTTCAATTGCATTTCAATCAAACAGATATTAGAAATAACACGAACGTATCTTCCATTCAGTTGCGGTAGAAGTTTCACAAGGAGAGAAAAAAACACTATAACAAACCGGTTGCCAACAACATCTGTAATCGAAGTATTTAAATAAAGAAAATGAGTCAATCGAAGGTATTAAGGATTCGAGAGACAATAGGAGAAAAACAAGCAATTAAGCAAACTCCTCTCCAGAATACAACAATGCTACAGTAGAAATATATATCTAGAAAATGTAACAATTATTCTCAACACTTTTTTCTAAACCTTCTGATTCTTGGCACAAAAAACAGCATTATCACAAATATTTGCAAAACCAAACCAATTAACGGCCATCTATACTTCATGATAAAGATAGATCCTTTTTCCCACTTCGAAACTCGAACCCTTGTTTCTTTCGCAACAAAATGTTGTTTCATGTCTTTCTTCACATTCTCTGATTCCTGCTCAAGAGTTTTCAAGATCTGAGTGAAAGTTGTCCTGGTTTCTTTCGTTCCCGAGTGAACTTCGGAAACCTCATATTCATTCTTTTCAATTTCTTGTAATTCTCCTACTTTTGTAAATAGTGGTTCAGGATTTGGATTAGGTTCCATAGAAATGTATGATTTCCGTGACATATTTTCCACAGAATCTGGTTGGTTGTTCTGCTCTGATCTACGGACAGAGTTCACGAGTAATGATAAGTTCTTTGGAAATTCATTACCTTTATGATCCGATTGGTTGTCGTTTTTTTCAGCGTGTGAGAATGGAGGATTAGCAGATACCGCGATATTAGAAACATTTTTTGCTGAGAACATTTCATCCACAGACATTGAACCTTTAGAACTGATTAATGCCTCACCCAAAATTCCCAGTTCTTCGTGGTAAGTGGTATATTTCTTCACAGCCGGGAACGCAGGTTGATTATATGAATCATCGTAGAAAACAATGGCAGCATCGCTATAGTCTGTCGTTTCCTTATATGCGGTCAAACGTCTTCGGAAAATGTTAATTCCATCGAATGATTTTGAGGAATAACTGATTCCTTTTTCTTGTTCAGAATATGGTAGTTCTTTGGAGGAAACATACGTCTCTAGAAAACTTGGAGATATTTGTGGGCCTTGTATTACATCTAAGTTGTCATTTCGTGCACGAGAAATGGTTAAATAGTTTGTAATCTTTTTATCGTGGATAGAAGAATCACTGGGGATAGTTGTTTGTACAAACTTAGGTTCCATTACCTCTCTTCTTATTTTCTTTCCATCGACCATGCCAATTAAATTCGATCTTACTTTTCCTTCTGACGTTCCAGCAAAACTCGAAACTCTTGTATCAAGCAGAAGAATTAATGCACATATATTTAGCAACATTTTTAAAACTGTGATTCAATCGCTTCGATCTTGCGACTGAAATACCCAAGAACCAAAGCAACCATGAAAAACATATGCCTCTCAGATATACGAAAATGTAATAGTTTAATGTTTTTATTGTTGAAATAGTTTATGCTAGGGAGCGCTATTTTCAGGAATTAAACTTTTAGGAAAAGAGAAAACAGTTTGCTGACAGTAGTTTACGCTGTCTGCAAACGTCATACCTTTTTTTTTTTTTTTTTTTTGGGGCTTTAGGGCTCGTCAACANTAAAACTTGTACAGGTAGGGAAAATGCAGTTACGCACTAGGGAGAGCCAACATGACTCTCCCCGCGTGTGGGACTCGCCGAAAGACTCAGCCATACCCACTAAAAACCCTCCTGCAATACAACTCAAAAAACAAATTCCAATATATCTCATGCCTTTTACTAAAAAACACTTTAAAAAAAAGAAGAAGAGGAAAGACGAAAATGAAAGATACCCTAGCCCTAATAGCGTCGGGATCGAAAAGAACAAGAGGTGACCAAGGGAGGTCAGAAAAGAGAAAGGAAGGAGCATGGCACAAGTAAGTGGAAGCAATGCCAGACTCAGCTCGCGGCCCCGTGTTCGCCAAACACGTACTTACTAGATGTAAGTCCCCTGGGGGGAACGTCATACCAGCGATTTGGTTATCGAGTATCAATTATCTGTAAATGATATTTCCCTGTTAAGCCAAAACGAACATTCGGGGAATTTAATATACGGAATTATAATTGGAGTGAGTTATCCGAAATGTATGCTGATTATAAATAAATAGATAGCTACGTTTTCCCTAGGGCTCTAATGACCTTGACGTTGACGAGCCCTAAAGCCCCACAAAAGAAACTTTTTCCCATTTCCCCATCTTGCATTTTATATAAAATATCATCATTTAAAAATCAATTACATTCACATACAGCTCCACTATTAAAAACAGAATTACAATTCTTTTTCACAAACACATCAATGATATAAAAACAAACAGTTAAGATACTCAAGAAATATACAAATTTAAAATTTGGCGGATAGGTTCCTATTAGGGTGGACATCCGCTAAGAAAGGATTTTACGAATATCGACCCTTAACGGGTTTTAATGGGGGTTGGAATATTTTATGTGTGTATACCACTATAACTCTAGAGTGCTTTGGAGCAATTCCATCCAAACGTGATACATATATGACAGTATGACAACAAGCACCGTTGGGCTAACACATCCCTGGAACCTTTAGTGAGGGAATCAGAAGGGCATGTAAAAAAATTTGGAAAATCCGATATTAAAACTGAAAGTATAGTTTTCGGTGTAGGATAAAAAAAACTACGTAAGTTCAAAATCTGACCACATTATATGCCCCTAGCACTCTTAAGAATAAGAAGCAGGTAAAAATAGTCAAAAAATGACCGGTATTGGAGTTGAATAAATCATTCTCGGGACCGCTGAAGTGAAGTGATACACTCATTGCCACACGAGTACACGATCATTCTTATAAGGGATAAACACCCTTTGTATAGGGGGTGAGAAGGAGTGAAATGTAAAAGTAATCAAAAATGACATAGAGTAGTGTTGAGATCGTAGTTTCTGGGGTCGCTGAAACTAGTGATGATGTTCTCGAAATCCACACTCAAATCCCCGTATAAAACCCAGCACCCCTAGGAAAGGGGATGTCATGAAAAGCCCTCATTCCTCATGGATGAATCCAACCAACCCTCATGAAAGAATGACACCACTAGCACCCCTTTGGGGGGGGCACGGTATCTTTAGGGTTGGGACTGAGAAGGGCAAGACGTAAAATTAACGTAAAGAGATCGGTATTAATAAGGTCGAGTCAATGTTGTTTTTTTTGTATTCTGAGAATAATAATCGTGTTTTCACAGATATTATGTCCCCTTCAGACCACATGAGGTGCACGACACCCCTAGAGGTGTGGATTGGGAAAAACGTGACACGAAAAATTCTGCTAAGAAAGGATTTTACAAAAATTCACCCCTAAGGGAGTGAAATGGGAATGTGGTGTTTTCTAAAAACTTTTTCTGAAGTACATCAGTGAAAATAAAGAACAGAGGAAACGTACAAATTCTCTCATTCCATCAATGATGCTGGATAAAATTGTCACTGGATATCGATGGGAATGTGGGAAAGAATAAAGTTGCAGACATATTACAAAATTCACGTGAGCCATGTAGCGAGGTCTTAGCTAGTACTACGATGGTGAACCAGAAAGTCTCTGTCCCCGTTTTTTTAATAAGCGATAAATAGGTACATACAGGTAACTAAAAATAAACTTAGTGTTCTACGCAATCCCCACACACCGATTCAGACATTTGTCTCATCGCAGCACTAAAATTTGACCGGCTGACTGGAACCACCGTCATGCAACGATCAATGCCGGCAGTTCTTGTTCCACACTGTCACGTCTGCGGGCTGCCATCAGGCGAAAACGCCGAGGGATTCTCGATTTGGACGACGTGGTCAATCTCCACGACAACGCGAGGCCACATATGGCAGTCAGAACCTCTGGAAAAAAGCCCTGATCATTTCACTGGCAGAGTCCGGACCTGGCCCCTAGTGACTTCCGCGTTTTCGGTCCGCTGAAAAAATTCCCGACAGGACAGCGATTCGCGTGCAACGATGAAGCCAAGACGTCGGTCCCACGGTTCCACAGTCAGCCAGACACATTGTACCACAAAATAACTCTTCAAATATTTTCACCTCTTTCACTCATTAAAAAGTAAAATCAGGTCTGGAAACGAATTACTGGATTTTAAAAAGTTTTACAACACTGATTGACAAGAACTCACACATTTCAAATTATTAATGAGATATAGCGAAAATAAAATACAAATCACTTAGTGCTAACGACAAAAGCCTGAAAACATTTCTATTCCTTCGCGCCCGCAAAAATAAAATCGAGAAAACATTTCAGATACTTAAATTAACAATTTATGCATTCAAAAACAGAGGAGATATCTCAAAAAAGTGCATGAAATATAGTGAAAATAAGAAAATTCGCAAAAATATAACCCCCAATCACCCCCCAAAATTGGAATTTGAAAAATTATTTTGTGTGCCTTTACAACACAAATGTAAAATCCCATCAATATTTCAAGTTCTTTACTCAAATAGTTTCTTCTATACGTTCATTAATGAATGAGTTAGCCAATATATCCCCCAGGACAAAACAGATGTAAAAAAAACAATTCAGAGATACGTTAGTCTTTTTCCTAACTTTTCATAATTTGAAAATTTCATATCTGAAGAGAATAAAAGATCCCAATAAAAAATATAGAAAAACTCATGTCGTTCAGCAAAAACGAAAAGTTACTGAAATACAAATATTTGATTAGCGAAATTAGTGGAGTGGGGGGGGCGGGGTCAAAACAAAGATTATCCCTATCATTGTAGGTTCCCTTTGTGCGACTTCTGTAAATTTAAAGATTCCATTTCCAGGCAAACCGAGAAAACGGGAAATACCAGAGATCACCCTTTTTGACGCAGCCCACATTTTAGGGAAGTGCATCTAATCCTTTAGGCAGCGGGTAGCGACCTGAGATCAGAAACGCTAACCAGCTGCTACAACATATTTAAAGCTGTGAATACCACTCCTACGAATTGTTGTTATTATTAAACTAATAGCAATCACATTCCTGTTTCTTAATCAGGAACGTTGGTCTTCTACAGGTTTCTACTGCGTTCTCTGTCGTCANGCAATCACATTCCTGTTTCTTAATCAGGAACGTTGGTCTTCTACAGGTTTCTACTGCGTTCTCTGTCGTCAGCTCTTCCATGCCTCTTTTTTAAGAAGAGTTTTTCCATGAATTTTCCGTCATCCTCTATTCAGATATCCTGGGAAATCCATTGTAGGGCGACTTTAGGGAGCTAACAGTCATCCTCTCTCGAAATATGTCCAACCAACCCTTCTATTTCAAAATTTGTGTGTCTGAACATTTTTTTTTGTGGGGCTTTAGAGCTCGTCAAGGTCATTAGAGCCCTCAAGAACACTTATTTCACCAAACTATATTACACAGTACTGCACTACAGATAACCCGTGTTCCTGGGATACTTAGAAAACAACGATTTACATAGTGCTAGAATGTAATTTTTTTTCCCCGTTCGGAACGATTCGGATACGTGAAACCGACCTAAGACAAGTTATTTTACCCACCCACACACTAGTCAAACACTAAACAACATTGTACAGGCCTTTAAAATATTATAATAAATGAATACCATTTAATAACTCAGGCTGACTGTATTTTTGATAATAGAATGAGGACTGCCATAATGAGAAGTTGAAAACGTTCCCTTTATGCATTGTTTAACGGTTCTGTGTTTAGTATTCCTTGAACGTTAAAAAGATTCTCTACAGAAACAAAAGAGTTACGTGATGGCGCACCAAGCTAATTGTTTGCTTGTCCACATTATATAATCGTTTTGATGTTTACAGATTCTTGTTACGAAAAACAATAAAATTAATTTTATTCGTAGGGGCTCTAAATGTGAAACATAACCTTCAAAATGTGGGAGCTGAAGTGTCCTCATGAAAATTCCAGAGGGTCAATACTAGAGATGTACAGAATTAATACATCTATCATGTTGGGGCTAATTCGTTGTCTTATTCTGAAAGCAATTATGAAACATTCCTCATCGTAAGTAATAATTTCTATTATGTAGACGACTTGTCAACATTTGAGACAATGTTTAGCTAAATTCTGATAAGAAAAATAATTTTAAAGAAGACAATGTATTTTATACTTACTGTGCATTATCAAAGAAATATTTTATGTTTTGTTAGGTATCATTGCTTTCAAATTAATTTTGTAATGCCTGTCATATGATGAAGTCTTCATATTAATGAAAAATAAATACTACGACTCATTGTTACAGGATGTGAATAAATTCAAATTAATGGTTGTCATTTATAAGAATATTAAAAAATATAGTCAGTATTATTATCCACACTGCAATCGATAAACTTCACGGGTCACTTGGGAAAATAATGAAGTAATATCACCTTGCAACATCATGAAAAACTTAGGAGTAAAAGTTTTTGAGGAAATCAGTAGTTTTGCTCTTACGAAGGTGGCAAATTCTTTGACAAAAATAATTTGTAATTAAATGCAGAAGTCATCTTCTAAAATGAAGTGAAAGCTAAAGTAATCTCCAGTGATAATATTTTATGTGCAGATTAAAAAACTCCTTGAAAAACTGCATTACAAGATTACTTCTGTTTGTCAATTTGAGTTTGATTTGGTACTTTCACTACGGAAGGAGAAAAGTTGAAAATCATTTGAATACTCTCCTTGCTATATCGGGTAAGTAAACTATGGCGCAAATCTTTCGTAATAACAGATTAATTCTTTTTCAACGTTGGTAAGCCAAACTAATGGAGATAAAATAAATGGGTGAGAAATATAGTCTTGGAAATTGAAAACGTTGCGTTTTTTCCTATTCACAAAAAATTTGCCACCTTCCTCTCGAATTTCAAGCAAAGGAAAATTTAAACCAATTTTAAAACTCGGTTGACATTGTTGAGAAAAAATTAAGTAATGATTTATTGTATCTTAAAGCATCTCAGTTTGAACTGAATCGTTTAATTATGCAGACTCAAGAGATTATGAGATCCAGGATAGTTACATCCAGGATAGTTAGGCTAAATTTCTCACCCTTTCTTAATAAGTATGAAAAAATCATATGCAACATTGTTGCATGGAATGACTTATTTAAAGTTTGTATGTCGTGTTTTTCCCTCTTCGATTGTTATCTCAATGATTTTTTTTGTGGGCCTTTAAAGGCTCGTCAACACCTCAATGAAAACTAAAAGTCACGTTGCACGATAACGATTTGAACATTATTCCCTCTGAATATTAACGGAGACTCCAAAATTGTGTCCTTTAAAACATGTCATGACAAAACATGTTCCTCAATGATTTAAATTTTTATTTCTGTAGTTCAAATATTTTTTCTAAATATTTATAGAACTTGTAAATGATTGTTGTTAAAATATTCATTATATTCAACGTTATGTTCTTTTTAATATTTTAAAGAATTTTCTTCAAACTTATATAAATATTCTTGAACAAATTCATGGTAATTACCTGAAAAATACGGGAGGGGATAGTGAACAAATATTTTGAGCTCTAGCTTTATCTGGTACGTAGAGCTGGTCACTTAAAAATGGTGTCTTAAAAATGAAGTGCAAAATAATTTCCTGAAAAATTATAAGATCCCTGTTGAATTAGATCAGCCTTCAATGTCAACCCTGGTTCATGTATGAATAACCCGTTAATAATCCATCTAATGAAGAGTTTTTCCAGTTAATGGTAAAACATTTTCACTCCGTAATGTTTAGATACATTAATTTTTCTATACTTAATAAATTGTATGTAATACTTTTGTTTAGGGGGAAAGGGTCCTTCATGAGTCATCACTTGATCTGTCCTTGTAATGTTCTAGTTAATAATTATGTCGTCAAAATCTCTTTGCGACAAAAGAATCCGTCGTACAAGAACACGGCGGTATTTCTTATAGCCCAGTCAATAAAGGTTTTGATGAATTTTTCCCCACTGATAGACCCTTTTCCAAGAATCATTTTAAAAAAATTCTTTAAGAATCCCTCCGGAGTTTAACCCCCCAGCTCCCCTCAAATTGTAAAATGTGAACATTTGCGGAAAATTCAATATCTCTGTTACTAAAGATCAGATCGATATCAAATATTTTTTGTTTTATTTATTATTAAATAGCCTATAATATTAATTATATTCATATTTGCGATAAAACAAATAGTTTTCTATTAATTATAGAAAATATGTGAAAAAAAATCGATTTTTTAGATTGACATTTTTGGTTTTTGTTATATACATTTTATATGTGAAATTATGTGGAAAAAGTCTTCGTGTGAAAGTTATAGCTCAAAAGTTGTTAAAAATATTGATACCAATATTTATGTATTTATGAGATACTAACGCCGGGGAGAGGGACGTAACGCAAGAAGATGCAACATACGTCATGGCCATCTAGTCACCGCGTACACAGACAGTCATAGTGCGTGCAGCATCTGAAAATATGTGACATGTTATGATACAAGATTCTCCTTTGATACAATTAGTCTTTGGACAAATATAAGCGATTTGACCTGCAGGAAACTCGAAATTTTTTTATTTGATCACCCCCCTAAGGGGTGGTTTTTCAAAAATTTCCCTAATAATACTTTTCAAGCTACAGAGAAGATCTTGGAGTCGCTTCCGTATGATTTTCGTACTCCAAGTCAGAATTACATTTGAACATGAACTTGAACACTTTTTGAAAAGTTTGTTCTATTTTTTGTAAATCTGATTTTATCACCCGCTATCGTGGAAAGGACGATTTGTTATTTGTGATTTGTATTTTCTTGTAGATTCCCTGCTGATGTCGGCCATGCCGTCGAGAACATATTTTGAAATAAATAAATTGGTTACCGTGGTAAAAAGTGGAAATTTCATTAATGTTAATGGTATTTTGTAAATTTATTCTAAATTACAAAATATATCGCACGTATTATTCAGCAAATTTCGTGAAACAGTCCTGTTATCTATTGGAGAAGTTCATGATACATTCATTGTGCCATATCTTAGGTAACTAATTAATTAGTCTGTGACTTCATTCAGATGCCAGCCTTGTGTGTCGGCCGTGGGCTGTCACTAACTTCCGAGAAATCCTCCTGCGTCCAGAATTAAGCCGGAGAAAATCTCCTCCCAGCTTTATATTTCGAAGTGTGAAGAGGATACAGATCTTCGTCCAACTAAGATTGCAAAGGTGAGATCTTTTATGAATGATTGATCTTATATAACTCAACTCTTAAGCTGGGCGAACAACAACAAAAAAGTAATGTTATCACTAATAAAACTGGTCTAAAATTGTGATAACTTTCGGTCTCACGAAAATGGCGACGAGTCGATAATCGAAGCAGAGTCTGTGCATTGATCGCAGGAGTGTTAGCCATTACACCACCAGTTCGCCTCCCACAACTGTACACAAATTTTCATCGACGGAACCGCGTAAGAACCGCTCTAAAATTGTAGACATGGACCCACGATTTGGCAACATTGTCCCAGAATTGCGACGTTGTCACTAATAGAACCTACAAAGCGAGGGATGGTCTGAAACGATTTAGCAACCTTGACCCAGAAGCGAAGTAGACAAAATGGTGGCGCAGAGTAGTGTCGACACTTGATCTGTGCACATGGCCTTGAGTTTTTGGGTGGGAGGTGACGGGGGGGGTACTTTTCTAAACACATCGGAATAAAAATAACACATTTTAGTTTGCTTTTGTATAGGAAGCTAAGTGTACGAAATAAGGTTGTTTTATCCTACATTGACCGTTTAATGGGTAGAAACGACACGGCAATGTCTGTGGATGGGCTAGTAGCAGCCGGCTTACATGCGCAGATAGCGTCCAAACTGTGTGTGACAGAAGGTCGGAACGGCAACGCTGCATTTTCTCTCTCCCGCTCAATTACGTGACGTTAAGTATATAATCCATTATATTTATGAGTAGGAGTATAATAAATTTGGCGAGTCGAACCCGCATACTCTCGCTTTCCACATCCTTAATATCGTGTACTGACATATTTTGAAAAATTATCCCCACAAAGTTGACACAAAAGATTAATTTCATCGAAATTTAAATATCATTCCTGTTCCGAAAATATAATTTTCATTTATAGTTCTTCACGCTGACGGCAATTATAAGATAAATTGTTCCGCACTGAAATAATTTTCTCCGCGATCCTTGACATAAAAGTTCAATGTAAAAGATAGTTTCTGATGTTGTCGTATTTAATATAATATTGAATGAATAGGAATAGTAACCGTATATGCTTTTTTAATATGGTGGGATATAATACATATTAATATTACATATATAATATTAAGTATTCCATTAATTTGTAACCTTATGCAAAGTAGTTGTAGCTGTCCTGAGGCGGGCTCAAACGTCTCCCGCGCATCGGAAGCGCTCGCCAAGCGATGCAAGGTTGAGGACTGAGCCAGACATTGGTGCTGGCGTGGAGAGACTCCCCTCCGCCTTACGGTTAGAAGTGACTTTAAACAGGTCTCTGCCGAATTTCCTTAAACTCGTCTTCTCTGTCTCTGCCGAATTCTTCCTACCTCGTTTCCTTTCGGCCTGAATTGAGATCAACAGTCTCAGTCGAACCTACTTTCTGACACTATCTTTACCCATGTCACAACGCCATAAGATTGCACATGACTCGCAACGCGCTGCATCGTCGCAAGACGCTCCACGCCACCACTCGTTGCACTCTGGGTGATTTCGGGTAATAAAAGCTTTGCCTGTCAATGCTGAGAATGAGACTGTCATTACTCCTTTTTTCCCCCATCGTTAGAATTAGAAGGTTAGGATATCTCCCACCTTGCTTCTAGTCAGTTCCCCTTGAAGTCGGACGACACCCCGTCCCCCTCCCTAACACGTCGTCACCCCGACAACTGGTGTCAGAGTCGGGTACGGAATTTTGTTTCTTCTAATATTGTTTATACCATAGTATTAACTGAAAGATAGAGATTAAATCATATGTCTTCTTCATTATAATTCATAATGTTTTGTTATAAAACAGAATAAAAATAAAGGAAACAATTATGCTTCTGAGTGATTTGAATAACTCGAGTAGCACTAGAGTCCCACCTTAATGGCATTTCTAGGAGTCTGGATGGAACGTCTACCCGGATATACGAATCTCTGAACGAATCGACTGGAAGGAGACAGAATGCCTGTTCAAGTGATGGACATGACACTAATCCGCGATTCGAGGGAGAAAATGCTGAAGAAGTTGGCAGCATTGGTTCGGCAGTAGCTGAATATGCGCCAAGACGACACTGGAAGAGTGGCTGGAGAGATGGCTGGTTTTGTGACTCAGAGGACGAGGCGTGCGGTGAATTAGGTGACTATATCCAACTTTTGTTTTATGAAATTAATTTGCATATCACTCGCTTCTTCTGTCTGTCTGTCTGCGCACGATGTTATCTGTAACTACAGAACAGATTTATATATATTCCACTTTTTTTTTCTCACAACCTCCGATTACGTACTCGGGGAAGAGCATTTGCGTGATCAAAGACCAGAACTGGGACTCGAACTCGTGATCTCCTGCTCTGTCCGTGCGTGCGCTGTCCACTGCACCACGATAGCTGCTCCCAGCTTTGGTAGTCGCCCGTGTTCACAGATACCCTGAATGGGGATGTGTCCCAGGTTCACTACAACAGGTCGGGTGTGGATGTTGTGTTCGCACTTGGAGAGTCGAGGCGGATGGTTCGGTGGACTTGCGGCAAGCGCAGGAGATCCCGTGTTCGAGTCCCACCCAGACCGTCGCAATTTTTACGTGGCCGTTGAGGATGCGGATTATATTCCAGTTTTCACTTATGAAAAGTGTTTCTTTCGAAATGCTTGTGTGTATATTTTGTTGATATTCTGTGTCAGTTTTTGGAGGCACATATTTGCGCTCGCAGCCTAGATTGTTAGAGATTCGTGACAATATTGTTCGCTTCAAAGAGTTCTACGAAAAAGCCCACGACAGCAATTGTCTAACTGCTTACGTTATGCCTTAATATTGTAGAAATATTGAATATTAAGTATGTGTGTGTGTGTGTTAGAGTTTAAATTTAAATAAAGAGGGGAATTTACGGAGAGAAAATGTATCTTCATTAAATTGAATGGATTCTTTAACTTGTGCATTTCATGAAGATAATGTTCCTTTTAAATAGAAACATTTGGACGAATAGTTTAGACAACAAAGGTTATCGCATAGACATACGACTGGTGAGGAGCAATTCATGTATCTGGTTCTCTCTCTCTCTCTAAAAGATCACAGAAAAAGTTATATTTTGACGAGCCACTCCTATGGCACAGGGACTAGCATACTTGCTCGTCACCCAGAGACACTGGGTTAAATTCCCGGGAGGGCCAGAAAAAAGATTTGCAGCTTTTCACTTCAATGTCCCAGTTGATGCTGCCCCCTCTTTGTATCCACCTCCTACTACTCCTACTATTACTAACTACTCCTACTATTACTAACTACTCCTACTATTACTAACTACTCCTACTATTACTAACTACTCCTACTATTACTAACTACTCCTACTATTACTAACTACTCCTACTATTACTAACTACTCCTACTATTACTAACTACTCCTACTATTACTAACTACTCCTACTATTACTAACTACTCCTACTATTACTAACTACTCCTACTATTACTAACTACTCCTACTATTACTAACTACTCCTACTATTACTAACTACTCCTACTAACGCCTTCTTGTCGGCCAAGTTGTTGGAGAAGCCAGGTACACAGCGCACCTACAAACTATAGCCTACCACCCACGTTCTACCTCCTATCGCTCCGTTGTAGAAAAGCTTCAATTGTACGTTACATTTCCCATTGACGAACGCGACAATAAAAATACACCGTCACTGCCAACTGGCGGCTTTCGCGGAGAACGAGTGAGTTGCACTCATTAGCTCCGTGTACGTGTGTGAAAATGTATCGTCTACCTCACTCCACCTCACCAATTGGCAACAACACTTCACGGTAAATTTTTACCACAAAAGTGTACTGTAGAATACATAAATTTCGATATTTATCGATTTTGTTGGTTCAATAAGTGGCAACTTCACCGGGAATTTTTATTTTGAAGCTAGTAGCGGAGGGTTATTCTTGAATGAAGCTGATTATCATGTGAGGTAGTTCCTATACAGAATGTGCAAAATGAAACTGGGTCAGGTAAATATTTATGAGATTGACATGGAATTGCCCATTAAAGAAAATGCTGGAAATGGCCGCCAGTTGACGTCGATGCAGCGCTGTTCCCCGATTTATCAAACCGTGAGATACGCGTAGCGGTTCTGCTTGACGAATAGCAGTAATAGTATTTACAATGTTCTGCCTGTAGCTCTCGCGGTGTGTGAGCATTATTTGAGTACATCTGACCCTCCAATTCCCACCCCCCTCTCCCCAGTATAAAATCACGAGAAGTCCTCTCCTCACGGAACACCTGTGCAAGGTTCTCAAGGCGGTTGTTGCATTTTCTGTAAAGGGCAGTTCTCCTGTTCATTAACGAGTGTAAATTCCGCATCAGGATTAGAATTCTCTTCCGGACCAATTTTATTTCCGACCTACTCTGTAGTTTTTATTTGTTTCTTTCGCCTTGACAGATGACAGAAGGGCAAAATGTGCTGAGAAGCGATCTTTCTGCAAAGTCTGTCGTCGCCTTTGCGAGTCGTCGTCGTCTCGCTCCACCGAGTCGATTGTCTTCGAGAAAAGAGACTCACAATCGATACTTGCTCGGAGAGAAATATATACCACTGGGAAGACGATATTTAAAAATGGCGCATTGTCTCCAGTTCTACAGAATGTGACCAACGTGTCGTGCTGTGTGAAACGATTCGTCTGTTTTCCGACTGTTCTTCATCCACTGCAAACCGAAGGATTGAAACAGGTCAAGAATCATCATTCGAGCTTCGTTTTAAAGAATTATATTGAACTCTTAATATCTCCGATCGTATGGAGATTCCCAGAAAATTATTGGATTCGTTTTGAAGATGGTTCGAGGCGATCAGGTAAAGTAAGTGGTACTTTGAAAAGATTATTCGTTGCTAAACAAACACCACTGAGTTACCAAAGATATTATAATTTATTCAGTGCAACAATTCATCTATTTATAAAGCAACAAGACTGGGAATTTTATAGCAGAATTTATCGTTCAGCATATACTAATTTAGATATTTTCTTCAAAAGTTGCCTGAAACATATTTGTGTGGGACATAAACGTGAGTGTTACCGAACTAGATGTAAAAATTCATCCAAAGGATTGGATCATATATCGTTTTATGTTCTTTCGGGAAGAACTAGCCGCAACCCTATCAATAAGTCAAAGGATTTTTCTGTATGTAATACTAACCCTTCTAGATTATTCCCCACTAACCTCTCTTCACAGAAAGATCTTTCGAAACGCAGTATAATCAAATGGAATAAGAGCAAAGAAAGACGAAAAGTTCGTGGATTTCTACGATACAACGGGTTGCGTGATCTCAGAAATGCTGGAAAGTTGAGACAAAGACAGGGGAATAATAACAAAAATTACTCTTACATTCAATCACGACGGGTGTTTAAAACACTCGGAGGATCAAAGCATCCCTCGACGTCTCTAGCGGGAGTAGACTTTCTCGCGGTGAGTAATTACTATTTCAAGAGAAAGAAAACCGAACGATGGAAAGGGCATAGCCGTAGTACCTCACGCTCGCTTTCTATAAATCCACTCGCGAGAGAAGGGACGCTCAACTTTGCTGGAGCATTCTGCGCGGGGGTTAGAGATGACGAGGGAAGTAAAGAAGAGAATAAACGCACGTTGAAGCGTCGTTTAGAAGGAGCCGATTTTTTGAAGCGTTTTCCGCGCTGTACTTTGAGAAGAAGAGGAGGAAAAAGCGAGACTTCACTTGGGAGAAAACTGGAGAGGGGCTTGTTTGTTTTGTGGAGTAGAAGAAGAAGAAGAGGAGGAAGAGCAAAGCGTCGTTGGAGAGTGGGAGACAGAAAAGTCGTCGACGTCGACGCCGCACCGCGTTGCGGTGGGAACGCAGACGTGGCTGGCGATGGGCCGCGCCGCAGCTGCTCCGTAGAGAGATGCCGGAGTGAGATGCTAGGGATCAAGCCGGGATCGTTTTCTACTCCGGCGTCGCGGATGACGCTCCGGAGCTCGTCGAAGAACAAGAAGGAGTCTCCGGGCGAAGAGACGTCGTCGTCGCTGTTTGCGTTGGAAGTAGCGTCTCCCCTGCCGCCGCCTCCGTCGTGCGTGCTGCTGGTGTTGCCGACTGCGGTGGTGAAACGGAGTTCCGCTTTCTACAAGGTGATCGAGCGCGTCAGTCGGTCGCTGCTCGACGAGTCTGCGTCCAGGACAAACAGCGAGCGGTGAGTTGGAGAAACAAGAAAGGGAATGAGCGCTAGAGTCCTATTTGGTAGAAAAGCGCCAGCGACGTCAGAGGTTCTTGAGCGACATGTTTTCTCGTTGCACACTGCTGGTTTCGTTTCAGTAGACTCTGAAATGAAAAGAAAATTAAACAAGAGTGTCAGCGACATCCAATGGGAAATAGCTTTCATATTTACGTGGTTCATACCTATGTAGTACCAATATGAGGAAAGAAGCTTACGGTATTCCGGAATTGTGATAAATTCAACGTGACATTTCTACCGCTGGTGTTTTTCTACTTAAATAGGACTCTAACGAGCAGAAAACGTACCACAATACAGAATGCCAAAATAATTCCTGATTTCCTGATTATTGTTTTTGCTGTATCATTAACTGAAAGATAGAGAATAAATCATAATTTTTCATCATTACAATTCATAATTTTGTGTTGCAGAACACTTACAATAAAAATTAAAGAAAAAACGTTTATAATTCTCAGTGATTTGACTTTTGACTTATGGATTTGGGCTGCTCCCACCCTCCTTTAAGAGGTTGTGTGTGTGTGTTGTGCAACAGTTCGAACGAGTGGGAACATTCACCCCCAGCGGACGGAGCAGGGGAATCCCATCCTCAGAGCTCGTCACCCAACACCCGCAGCGGTGGTAGGGGTGGCAGCGGAGGTGGGGGCGGCCACAGCCCCAAGCGTCCTGGGAGTGCCGGGGGCGGAGGTGGCGGTTGCTGCGGCGGCGGAGGAGGAAGACGCGGCGGCGGTGGAGGTGGCGGCGGCGGTAGTCCAGGCGGGGGCGGCGGAGGAGGAGGTGGAGGTCTTGGCGGAGGGAAAGGTGGTTGCCTGCCGTTGGACCCGTTCTCGTCGTTTGCGGAACCGGAGCCGCGACCGAGAACCGCCCCCGCGTCTTCGACGTTTCACGCGCGCGCTCCTGCACGCCGTCAACCTGCGACGACTCCGCCTCCACCCACGCGCACGCTCAACTTGGTCAGGTAACGTATTCAGTCCCGTTGGACTCCGTCCCACTGGGTTATAAGCCGCGCAAACCAAGTCCCAGTCCCTTCAGTGGCTCAGGTATTAACGGTCTTGCTCATCACGAGTCATCCCGGGTTCGATTCCCCGCGGGGCCAGAAGAAAATCGTAGCTTTTCACATTAATGTCCCAGTTGATATAGCTGAGAGTACAGAGAAGCGAACCCTCTTTCCTCTAACCAGCTCCTTCCAGTATCAATAACTCTAATTATTACTAACCCCTCCCCGTGAGTCAAGTTGTTGGTAAACCCACCTACTAACAATAGTCCCTACCACACACCTCCTACCTCCTACCTCCTATCACTCCATGTAGATAAGCTTCAATAGCACGCATGAGGATTGCAAAACGAGGTCGCATTCAAACACTTTTAGCTCTTCTGTTTTACATAAATAATGATTTAGAAGGTGAAAAATACTTGTGATAAATGAAGAAACGAAAACTGAACATTTTAGTCATCAAATTAAGAACCAATGGTTTCCAATACTGAAATTCTTAATGAACATTGCATTATACAGTAGAACGTCTTTAATCCGACATGGTCCGGATCAGACGCGAGCTGAATTAAATATTTTTCCGGGCTATAGAAGTTACTTCTGAAAAAATGGTTTTACGATGAATGAATAAGAGTTACGTACAAATTTATAATTTTATTTATTTAAACCATTTACATAAAAATTGGGAAATTTAATGTTTAGACCAATCGTAAAAAGAAAAAAAAACCTGAAAGTGTCGGTCATGAATTACGGTAGATGTCAAGTCTTTGCTTAAGATGTCGGATTATAGAACGTGTCCAACTAAAGAGATTTTACTGCATAAAGCTTGCTGAAGTATTAATCATTCGAGCATTCAATATCACCATGAAAATCATTATAAATACTTACAAAGTTATTTATATAGTGTAAGTAAATATTTACTTAACAGAGTTATAAATACAGTAGAATTAATTATAAATATAGTACAATTGATTATTTACGAGGACTCTGATGACGTTGGCGAAACTTAAAGCCCCCATTAAAAAAAAAAAATATTTACGTTTATCTTTATTTACTTTTTTTTTTCTTCTGCGCAGCATGGCGAACGACAGTAAGCAAGGCACCGGAGGCAAAACCCAAGAGAATCTCTCCAAGGAGCTCACGCATCGCTGGTATCCTCGAGAGATCCCTCCCCTTCCCCAACTGAACCCTCCGCCCGCGCGCCGGGTGCGTCCCACGCGCGCTCCTTCCAACTCCCCGCCCTCCATCTTACAGTCTCCCGGTGTCACATTGGGGGGCGGCTATCCTCCCGCGTACGGCCAATTCCCTCAAGACTCGTTCCCACAGAGCAACGTGGCGGACTTGGGGGTAAGTCTTTGAGGAGCGGATGAAGCGCTCGCGTACCACGCTAATCCGACACTTTACAGATTATTCACGGCGAGGAAACGAACAATAAAATTATACGACAAATACGTTTACCATCTATATAATGTCACATCCTGTAATCCGACACTTCGATAAACCGACACATTCGATAATCCGACAGGTCGATAAACCGACGTATTCAATAATACGACACGTCTTGCAATTTGACACTCCATTAATCAGAAAAACACATTAAAAGTTTTCAATAACCAAGGAAACGAGTAATTCATCATTCAAAATCTCTCCAACACCAAATAGTAATAATAATAATAATAAATTTATTGTCAAAAAACAGTACAAACTGCGTATGACCACGTGGAGGACAATAAACTAATTTACTCTCCGGAAGCAAGCAAGGGACGTATTCCATCAATTCCGATCAAGGGCCCTAAGGCAGAGGCGGATTCAAAAATTTCAGCAAAAGTTCCTACATAAGATAAAAAGTTTGCTACGAGTTATAATACATATATAATGTCAATATGTTTCTATTTTAACGCAAAAAATTCACATGTACAAATTATTATCGAACTATAGATTATTCAGAGTATAGTGTTTAAAAATCATAAGAGTTGAAAAAACACTAAATTCACGATTTATTGTTACAATAAACACGCCCCTAGACAAAACCTAGAGAACCTGTACAAGAAATCCGCCTCTACCCGAAGGAAAAACGGAGAAAAACCCGGGCCAGGATGGGGCTACAGAATTTATGTACATGACCGTGCCAAAGTTGAGTACACATAAAACGAAATTAATATGAGCCATACGGCAACACAACCGTGCAAGAAATAGTTTTTGAAATTGTTATAAGTTATTTAAAAAGTGCTACAGCAACGACATGATAATGTACAAGAAGAATTTAACTTTTATTAAAATCAATAAATTCTTTTATATTGTAGAAGCACTGGTGCAGAAGGTAGTTTTTAACCGCCGATTTGAAGATATTCAATTTCATAATATTTTTTTTTATTCCTGGGGAGGGAATTATATAGAACGATTCCCGAATGATAAGGTCCTTTTTGGCAAAGAGTGGTTGACACTCTAGGGCGATGAATATTACTACTATTGCGAGTATTGTGTTCGTGAACGAGACTGTTTCGTATAAAGCAAGGGTAGCACTTCAGTAATTCGGTCTTAACAAACACGACCGTTTCATAAATATAAATGCAGGGAAGTGTTAAGATATTTAATTCCTTGAATAAAGGTTTACAAGAGTTTCGGGGGTGAGATTTACAAATTATCCGAACTATCCTCTTCGGTATTCTGAAAGTTTGAATACTCTGACCGGAATTGTCCCAGAAGGTAATGCCGTAACGTAAATGGGAGTAAATGTTTGCAAAATATGCACAACGGGAAATACGTGGACTAACTACATTAATTAAGATTCAAAATGCTTAACACAATTTGCTTAATTGGGAATTAAGATTGTCAACGTGACAATTCCATTTGAGGTTGTCTTGAATATGGAGACCTAAGAAATTGTATTCGTAACAGTTTTTAATTGTGTTCCGTTTAAAGAAAGAGAAACCTGGGGTAAAGATTTTGTGTTACTATTGTGAAATGACATAGACACTGTTTTGTCAGTGTTTACAATGAGACGATTTGCATGGAACCAAGTCGAAAGGTTAGACAAAACTTTTTGAGCATTGGCGTGTTTACATAGTAAATTAGTGTCATCAGCAAAAAGAACCATTTTGCAATCTGATGTGGATGATGACATGTCGTTCACATACAATAAAAAGAGTATAGGGCCGAGAATTGATCCTTGGGGTACTCCGCAAGTAAGTGGCTTTGTTTCTGAAAGACAACGCTCAAGTATTTTATTTTTAGTATAGGATATTTCTACCTGTTGATATCTATCTTTTAAATAAGAAGTTAGCCATTGATGTGGAAGTCCACGAATGCCTAAAGAATGCAATTTGGAAAGGAGAATTTCGTGATCGATGACATCGAATGCTTTGGATAAGTCAAGAAAAACACCCTGAGGGTTTTCTCCACGGTCAAAAGATGTGCTAACATCGTTTAAGAAGGAAAATATGGCGCTTGTAGTGGAAAAGGATTTTAAAATTAATATTTATATTTTTATACATTATAAGTGTATTTTAATGAAGGAGACAAGCCTTAAAACCAATTGTTTTCTCGTCGATTCCATTGAGTTCTCAAATTGATGGTAATATCGCCGTAATTATACCCGTATGTTTGGCCTCAAGCGGCATTTCTGATTGGAGTTTTTGCTGGATTTCCCTCAATCGCTTAAGGTTCAATACCGAGATGGACCTTCGCCTGTTTTTCCTGGAGTAAATATAATATATATCTTCTCATTTAATATAATTTTGTGAAGAATTGTAAGTATTTTCGAAGTGGTTAAGCGGAGTAGCAAACCTCGGTGTGAGCCTCGCCACTACTCAAGTCTTTTTTTTTTGTTGGCAATGTGAACGAGTGAGTAAACATAAAGTAGTAGATATAAAGCACTCCTTTGTAAAGAAATGTCGTAAAAGTCTGTTCGTTCTGACAGGTGACGAGGGAACCGCGCCAAAAAGAAAAAAGACACAAGTATGGACCAGGTCGTCGTGGATTACGTTCTCCAAGTCGGAGGGTAAGATCTATACACCACGATTGCAAAACTATAGCAATTAAGTGTGACATCCATGTGGCAAAACAGAACTACTTGAAGATTCCAATTGTAAAATTATCACAATGTAATAAAACATTAAAAACTTTAATTGTCAATTCTCGTGTAAACTGCTCATAGAGTAACTTCTGAAAACTTGCGTTCATTTTCGGTACTAGGAGTGACCACACGATGGTTTTCTAATGTCCTGACGTTTTTTTAATGAAATATTAAAGTATTATCTATTATCTAGTTCAATAACATTTTCGATCCTGTCAAGCTAACATTATAATAAAACTGTTTAAAATTGTGTGAACTCCTATGAATAAGGGAATTCGGAAAGAGAGTTTTAAAATAAATTCTCAATAATTTACTAACCGAATCGATATAAAGAACCGTCACAAATTTAATTTAGACAGGAACAGTACATTATATTAAATATGTAATCGATTTCTGAATGAATCTATTGATTTACAGCGATACATCTATAGTCGTAATTAATAACACTGGCACATTCACACAAATTCGTCTCAACTTATGCATACTTATGTATTTAGACGCGTGAATTCGAATCTGAAGCAAAAAATTGCTCCATCACCCTCTATTTCCTTAAATAAATAATCCACGCGTAAATACAGAAAATACGATTGATTTTAAAAACCTGAGGGCTGATGTAACAATTCTGGCCCCAGATTCAGCGCTTTAAAGTACATGAGGATACATAAGTGTAGTCTTTGGAATAGACCAATTTCGTCATATCTGTGTAATCCTACATTGCAATTAATAGATCACCGATTAATGGAAATATTTCCAACAATCGTGCCATCCCTGATGTGTTTTGTATCATCGTTTAGCAAGACGATGAAGAATCGCTTCGAGGGAGGAGCGCGTTGAATTCTGGGCGTTCACGTCGTAACCCCAGTCCAGCACAACGCCTCACTTCCCCCAAGTCGAGTCCTCATCGTACCATCCATTCAGGCGGATCCAGACGTGCTCAAGTATGCTCGCTTTCTTTCTCTCTCTCTCTCTCTCTCAAAACGTGGCCAGCAAAGTAGACGAGCATGTGCTCGAATTTCATCACTCAGTAATCCGGTAGCTGAGGATACGATTACGTTGGAGCGACGATAAGAGGAGTCGTCGACACATCTGCGCATACGCGGATACTCACTCAATCTTCGTTGTACTGATCGTTCAACATAACCTCACAAAATTTACTCGTTGAGTACATTTCCTCGGGTTGAATTTCATGGTCGCTTAGCGGCGCTCGCTTCTCCGCTTCACTCTTCTCTTTGCTTGTATCGCTGATCGTCGCTCCAACATAATCGTAACCTAAGGAGACTGTAGACAAATTTCAGTTAATTGTTAGGTTATGGCGACTTCGTTAACCCTCTGATGGGAGCACCACAGCACTGAGTGCGCCAAACGTGTTCAACCTATGATTTTGGGATCATTCTGAAAACTTGGAGAGCTTCTTATTTTAATTATGCTTTGTTGACTATATCGACACTGTATTGCGCCAAGTAAGCGATTGTTTTCATTCATTGTTAGTTGTCTATTACTCTTTGAAAAGTGAACAGAGTGTCGCACAGAGTGAAGCACGCTCCCACTCACGTTTGTAGTTTTCACGGTGTATAACACTTTCGCTAAGGTATCCTCCACTGCGCGGTGTTGACTACGCGCGTGTAAATAAACTTCCCCTACAAAGGGAAACTATTATTTTTTTTCTTTTCTTGCAGTCGCCGCAGAGCGTGAGTGGGTCGGCGGCGGAGGTTAATCGCAGAAAGGGCACGACGGTGCCAGGAGCAGATGGAATTTCGAGACCCGGTACTGCCGGCGGTCTTTGGGGGCAGAATGAGCCTCAGAAGAAACTATGGACGGATGACAGGTCAGATCTGGAGCTCTGTATAAGTAGGAAAAGCGAACCGGCAACGACATCCTGATCTATTGAGTGAGTAATTTCGCGGACCCTACTGCTCGAGTCGCGCGTGCTCTCTAGCATTTAAACTCTAGAAGTGAAAGAGAAGCCATGTCAGCTCCGACAACACCCAAAGAGATGGCGTTGTTTTTCACGTTATCATTGTCACGTGGTAGTACAACAGTCCGTACAATCGCGACATCCCATACAAATTCCCTTTGCTGTATTTACGGCTGGCGACAGTGGTGCGTCTATACGCCGGCGAGTATCGCTAACTCATAACAGTGCTCGCTGAACTTGATAATTTTCATCCATAACTTAACTACGTGACACGTAGTGATACTCGCTCACCACTTGAAGGCAGCACTGCACCGAGCAGTTAGTTTTCGTCTATAATTTCGCGACTCTACTCTGAGGTGCTGGGTGTAGTATTGTCAGGGAGTTATGAGAAATTCTGAATTTAATTACGCCGGTGTTTTTCCTTTCCTTAAGGACTCTAATATGTAAAATTCTGCCTTTAAAACGACGGCTTACCCTCAGCAAGAGAAAGATATTTTTTCTTGGGGATTTAGGGCTCGTCAACGTTACAAAGTGCAAGAGGAAGAGGTTGCAATACCGTAATATTGACTCCTCTAATTTCCCGTGGTCATCATGCTCCTCCCTCATTACATTTTTCATCGCCGGCGTTTCTCTCTTCTTTAAGGACTCTAACCTGTGCAGGTTCGACATGTCCCCACCGTCGGCGCCACAGTCTTCGCCGCCTCCTCGTCACCGCAGCGTGCCGCAAGTGATCTGTGTGCCTCCATCGGCGCCGCCGTCGTCTTCACCTCAATCGCCGCAGATGACCGCATCCGATTCGCCCGGTTCGGCGGACGTGGAGACTCCACCACCGACGGCCACCGGGGTGCCGATGATGACGGCCGCATGCCCCCTTACTCCTCCATCTCTTTCTCCGTCTCCTATCGTGTCTCCTTCGTCATTGCTGCCGATGTCATCCGCAGCGTTGGGCGTCAACACTAGCGTCAGCGTGGGAGGCGAACATGGAAGCGCGGTGTCGCATACGGGAACCACGTGTTCGGAGGAGTCGCTCGATTCGCTGATGCTGTCGTCGGTGTCCGGCTCGTCCAATGAGATTTTGTTGGACAGCGTGGACCCCCACGAGGACGAGTTGACGTCATCGCTGCCGTCGCGCAGCTCAAAGCGCAGGTCGTCGCATCGATCCAGGTATTTGTAAATGCTATTGAAGTTTATCTACATGGGGTGACAGGGCTATTGTTAGTAGCTGGGTTTACGGACAACTTGGCACAAGTGGAGGTGTTAGTAGGAGTTGTTAGTAATAGTAAAAGTTAGTGATATATGATTATATACAATGGAGCTTTACGTAACTCACGAACAATTACCTGCGTATATTGTTTAAACCAGCAAGGTCAGACGCACCAGAGCTGTCATGTGTTAGGACTCAATCAGTCAAGTAACATACTTTTCAAACAAGAGTAGAGTAGCTTCTTTTCTAGGTGAAATTTTAAAGTTCTTTTATGTTGGAACGGAAAGGATGAAATACAAATAAACAGAACATTGTCGACTCACCTTTTAGCGCTCTACAGTAGGACGATACTCCATTCGTATGATTTGCTCCGTCCGGTTACTTAGGAGAGGAACTATAAATTTCTGTGACATTTGCGTATTAATGTACACTAGGTTAACCCGAGCAATTAAGTCGCACGGAAAATAGAATCTAACCTGTATCTGTATGAACATATGAATGTTTAGTTGTAAGTAGCAAGACTATTTGTTTTACTTGAATACAATGGCAGATAGTACTTTTCCGCCATCTGCTCCTTGTAGGAGAGTTTCACTCCATTTCACGTTTAACAATGTAAACAATGTAACATCAGTACAGTGTTCAATAGTAGACACCATAATGGTAAACGATGGAGCATCACGTACAATTTTCCGCAGATATTATTTTTGTTGCTAACCAGACTTGTCGGGAATCATTAAATCAAGATACATCATATAAAAGAGTCAAGTACTGTCTTCTCATCATTTACTTTTTAAATTCTATTTTTCTCTGAAAGGAAATAGTGAACAATGAAATAAGAGAAAGCGAAGAAACTTCTTTTAATGATGTCAAGATCGATACATTATCTGTCTGATTAGCTCGGTCCATTTAGGCAGAAAAGGATTGAAAAATGTGTGTATATGCGTATTAATGTATGTGGTGATAATCAGTGGTAGATCTAGACCGTAGTCAAGGTGGGGGGGGGGTAACCGTATAGGGAACTGGGGAGCATTTCTGTTTGAAAATTATGATTTTACAACACAAATGTATAAATACTATCATTAAATAAAATATATCAACTCTTCGAACAGATAATAAACAATTAAATAGTAACCAAATTTCTTAATTGTTTGAAGTGGCAAAATTTGCCTTTATCTGTTGAGAGTTCAGGTCCAATGTGGAGGGGACATACCCCCCTTGGCCCCCCTCTCTTGGATCCGCCACTGATGATTGTTTATTGGCGCTTTACGGCTCATTAAATCCCTGATGATGATGTCAGATGATGATGATAGTGGAAGGAAGGGTTCGTATGTTCGGTGCCAACCATTTGTTTGATTTCGTCGCGCGCGCGTGTGTGTGTGTGTGTGTGTGAGCGCAGATCCAAGTCGAAGGCGTCTGTGGAACAGTGTGCCTGCGCCCAAGTGGGCCAATGCAGTCATCCGTCTTCTGTGCGAGTTAACCTGTCTCTGGAGACTGGGCGCCATCTCAACGCTCCCGTGTCGCCAGGTGAGACACTCAAGGCGATGTAAAGTCTTTGCAAAAAGATAGAAAAGAAAATTACCTACTCATGGAGGAGTGTTTCCATCTGACTGTTGACGATACCGTCACTCCTCCATGAGAAGTTACTCTGTAGTAGTGAGATAAAATTGGTACGCAGAAACCGGGTTTAAGTGCTACCAGCGATGGAGCCGCCTATGGACACTTATCCCCTGGATTGGGGATGTGTCCTAGGTTCACGGGAACAGACCGGGTAGATGTTGCGTCGTGGACTTGGGAGTCGAGATGAGTGGTGCAGTGAACAGCACACCTGCGGCAAAAGTAAGATATCCCGGGTTCGAGTCCCGGTACGTCGGAATTTACACCTGGCTGTTGACGACGCATACCTCTCTGGTCGTTAGCCTGTCTTAATTAAACACCTCAATCAAAAGAGAATCTCATTTTCTTGGGGCTTTAGGGCTCGTCAAGGTCATAAGAGCCCATTAAAAGAGAATCGTCAGGGGAAGGGGAATATAGTGCAAAATGTCTCAAATTTTTGGGAAATAAATGTGCAGTTTCTTATTGTGTCTTCTCTCAGCTGTAGTCGGTCGCATGATCTTGTCTCCGTACTCCACCAATAAGAGACAGTTGGCGCCAAAAGGGCTATGAGAATTTGTCCGTTGTGTATAGCTTTTATGAGAAATTACGTGCTCTAAAGTTGTAGACTGGACTGACGGTTCTTTTTCGATTAAGGTCTCTTGTCCTGATCTATTGTTGTGGACTCACCAATTGTTCAGTGCTAAGCCGAAAGTACAGCTGAATCAACAAGTCTCTATCACGCGCGCTGCTGAGCCGAACGCTGCTAGCTAAGTGTGGACGGTTCGCGCAAATATTTGTCTTATTTGTCTAATAACCGACAAGGGGGTGAATTCTGGTGTTCGCGTATTTGCCAAAATCGAGCAAATTCAGACAAATAGCTCCTCTAGGTTTGGCTGTGTTTATGTCAAATACACAATGCCGAGTGAGGTGCCAGTGCATCAATTAAATCGTTGCGTTTGGAAATTTTTGCAGACACCATTGCGCGTTTACGCCGAAATCTCTCCAAAGACGACTCGTTGGCGGCGACTGTGGGATCGTTCGTGGACGAAGGCAATTCTCCCATGTCCGGGAATCAAGCTCCAGCGGTACCAATCGTCAGGAGGTAAATGAAATCACAATATATTAAAGTAGAATATCTGCTTGGATGACACCGTTAGGGATTGTGATCTAATATTTATTTTTTTGATTAGTTGAGTACCCAGCGTTGCTCGGGATCCCTAACCGTTTAGGCAGCGTTAGCAAATATAACTCTCGCCCCCCCCCCAATTTTATCGACAATTATTGTCAAAAACCAATTAATATGTCTTTTCACAATTTAAAAAAATAAAAGTTAGGCTATGTTCATCATGAACATTTAAACTATATCCTTGCCAAATTTAGTCGTGATCAGGTAGCAGGCTCCTATAACAAGTCACACGCTATTTTGTTACGTAAGTAATGAATATGATTTTCTGCTTACTAAAGTGACGTCGTATAAACATAGATTGACAAAACGTGTAGCACCATTTATTCAATACTCTCTGTCCAAGAATAATGATTTGACTGTAAAACCACAAACGTAGGGTTTCCCATACTGTTCTATTTGAACCATTGCGAGTTCATCTACCAGAGTTCAAAAGGAATAACTTTGATATAACTTTTAATGGAATGGATAAAAATCTTTTATTATCTCCCGCTCACAAATGTAGTAAAGAAAAAATGTGCAAAATTTGCCGTGTTTCCCGACAACTAAGAAAATTATTCAACGAAAACTGCCGCAAAACCAGAGAACTCCAGTCAAACCAGTGGTCATTTTTTTCAATTTATAATTAATTATTCGCGTTTTTTTTCATGTATAGTAATTTATAAATTACTGTTTTAATACGAAGAGTATAGATAATATGATTGAAAGTTTCGTGACGTGACTAGCGCCTGACACGTGGCTCATTCCACCTCAATTCCTTGACATTGCTCCTTCTCTCAGACGCCATGACACCTATCAAACATTCTACATGACCGGTACGAGCGCGCCATCAAACATAGAGGAGGATGATGGCAATGCGAAGACGAAGGATAAGCGGATAGAGAAGAAAGTGAAAGAGAAAGCGGAGGAAGAGGAAGGAAATAAGGAGAATGAGAACAAGCGAAGATCGAGAAGGAAAAGAGAAGAAACTGATGAATCAACGAAAGAAAGTCAGGTAAGAGGGTCAGTTTCTCCTCATGGGTGCGAAAGTATCTTACTCTGTAGGGGGGGAAGCGCATGCGCCATGATCTTGTCTCGGGACGCAGAAGTGAAAAATCCACCTCTGCTTGAGGGCCCTAGATCGGAATTGATGGGATGGTCCCTTGCTTGCTTCCGAAGAGTAAATTAGTCTATTGTTCTCCACGTGGTCATACGCAGTTTGTGGCTGCTATTGTCACAATGACTTTTTTATTATTATCGTTGTCACGGATGTAACAGAGATATTAAAGTGAAAAGCTTACTAATAATTTCAGACTCGACCAGGTATCGAACACGGGAACTTTGTGATAAGCAAATCTGTTAACCATGGTCTTCTATAAGGCAGGAATTTAAAACATATAATTATAAAACGCGCTACTTCGAAATTTTGGGTGTTATTTCAAAGCTAGCAATATTTTTGCCAAACATTGTCTGCTCGATGGTCTATTGTTGTAAGACACGTGATTCCTTTTTGCCAAACATAATTGCTTGATGGTCTAATGTTGTGATAGACGTGGTTATTTGCCAAACATACCTGTATGATGGTCTACTGTGGTGAAGGAAGTGCTTGTCGTTTGTCAAACATAATTGCATGATGGTCTAGGGGTGTAAGAGACGTGGTTGTTGGTTTGCCGAGTCATTTTCCAAAAACGTTCTCCTCCCACAAAAGTTCTCGTTCCTATTCCACTTATCTTCTTTCATTTTTGGTGGCGTTGTCGTCTTTAGTTCAGTTTGTCCTTGTCTTCCGTCGACTCCATGTCTCTATATTGAATCTCTTCTTTCTTATTTCGTCTCTAATCTTTCCAAGCTCAGATTTTGAATTCATTTCTACCCCGTACAAACTCGCACAAGTTACTGATGCTTAGTATCCCTGTCATCTTAAAATACTACGTGTATTCATCCCTTCTTGCCCATAAATATCATATTCCCATAAGATATGCTCTGGAGTTTCATCATGTTTCCCACATTTACATATTACGCCGTTCAATCTCATTAATATATCTTTCGAAATTGCCATGTCCACTATATACTTGTTACGTACACTTATTGTTACAATGAATATTGGTTGCAGCTACGCGATTCTCGTCAAGATATCGAAGATGCTCAGCAGAACTCCGGGGGTGAGGACGGTGAGGGTCAAGTGAAGAGCGGGGTGAGGACTGGGAGCGACGTCATGGACGATGCTCGATCGTTTGTGGAGTCTGTGACGAATCGCATCAGCAACCTCTTCTCTGCAGGGAAGCGCGCGCTCTCGGGTCGGGAACAAAATCAGGTATGAAATTGGGTATGCAATCAGGTAGAACATGAGGTAGAACATGAACATATTGTGAATATCCGTAACCGAGTGCCGAATAAAAATCTAAATTATAAGAGTCTGAAAGTCAAGGTTTGGGGCTCAGAAAAATGCAAAATTTCAAGACAATTACGAGTTTTTCCATCGAACAAACTATTTACAGTCTTTTTTGCTTTGTCTTACAATTAACGTTGTATTAG
Source organism: Laupala kohalensis (assembly GCA_002313205.1). Taxonomy (NCBI): domain Eukaryota; kingdom Metazoa; phylum Arthropoda; class Insecta; order Orthoptera; family Trigonidiidae; genus Laupala; species Laupala kohalensis. The sequence continues at coordinate 82,677 of NNCF01134721.1, forward strand.
CTTCAATTACACGAGAAAATTCCTAAAATGTTATTGAGAAAATTGATCGATTCTTGTTTAAAGTATGAGACAATTATTGTCATAATTGATTTGTACAATATTATCGGCATAATGTCGATGCACGTGCTGTAGAATTTTAATAACTTTTATATGATGCGTAGCAAACCTCATATAAAAGAACCTCAGAGACTGTTCTAATCCGTTTAAAAGCACTGTTCTTTCAGTCAAATAATAGTGATAAAGCCCTTTGTCAATCACAGCTGGCATATCAGTTACTGCTGTTTCTACGAATCAGCTGATGTAGGTCTTAATATCCAGACGTTAACTCAGCAATATTCTACTGACACGAATGAAACACTCGCACCTGTACAGTGAGAGGAAGAGCCGGCTATCTCGCAATGACTCTTTGACTCTCATGTGTTATTTAGGCTCCTCCCTCATTTCCTTTCCTTCGTTGCAAGCACTGTAGATTTCTTTCCTGTCGCACACAAGGTTCTAATTTTAGTGTTGAGAACACCGTTTTTCGATGTGAGTTAACTGAGTAGAGGGAGAAGCCATTTTTAATTTTGAGATGTGAGAAGCAATAAAATTGAATGTGGTTTTTGATATTTCTAGTCCCGTGAGAGAGGTGACACCAACGCAGATAAACCTACGGTGCTGGTGATGGCGACTTCGAAACCCTCGAAAACATCGCAGCGCAGATCTCCCTCCACAAGGTGAATTTTAATTTTTTGCTACTTATCGTAAAGGATTAATTACATTGACCGAGGGTACTTTTTTTACATTATTTCTTTTTAGTCGTATCCCTGTCTACAGACATACCATGACTTTATTTCTTTGTTCTTCTTCTGTCTCTATTAACTTTTCATTCCGTTTTTGATTTCTTTCATTCTTTCTATACGTTCTTTAAAAATTTAGAATCTTCTTTCCGTTTTAATAATTTATGGTTCGAGTGTGCTCACCACTGTTTCTGTTTTCACACAGTAGACGCATTTTCAAAAATACGTTTGCGCAATCATACATATCATCATCCACTAAGACTGAACCTTTTCAAAAATCTTTTGATGTCTCCGTGGTTCGTTAAAAATTCTGCAACTCCTTCACTCGATCTGAAACGTTTCCTGTGTGTCTCTGCAAAACTCACCTTTAGCATTAGTTGGTACAAAACTCTGCCTTTAGATGTTCTATCCCACACATTCAATTTGTCATTGCACTGCTTTTATTAGCTTTTCTCTTTCTTTCTTTCTCATCTCCGTTAATTACTCCTCCACGGCGCAAAACGTATTTTTGAACCAATTTCTCCCTTTTGGCATCATTCCAACTAACACGTTTAATGCGTCAGTTGACACTGTTTGTCTATATGCGCCGCACAGTCTCAAAAGACAAAGGCGTTGTATTCTCGCTAATTTTTTACAAAAGAATATCAGGTAGAACATCGGGTAGAACGTCGGGTAAAATATCAGGTAGAACATCAGGTAAAATATCAGGTAGAACATCGGGTAAAATATCAGGTAGAACGTCGGGTAAAATATCAGATAGAACATCGGGTAAAACATCAGGTAGAACATCGGGTAAAACATCAGGTAGAACATCGGGTAAAATATCAGGTAGAACATCGGGTAAAATATCAGATAGAACGTCGGGTAAAATATCAGGTAGAACGTCGGGTAAAATATGAGGTAGAACGTCGGGTAAAATATGACGTAGAACATCAGGTAAAATATCAGGTAGAACATCAGGCTGAGAATAATGTATAAAATCGGGTATATTATCAGGTAGAACAAAATCTCACACCCATATGTTTACATCGGTATCAGAGCACCTCTATATAACTGTACAAGTTATTTCCTATCCACACTGAATTTATGAAGTCCTTCTCGTAATAATAAAAAAATCCTTGTTAATCTTGTCCTGTAAATAATCTATGGTCGTCAAATTTCATTCCTGTACCCAACTTAATTCCCGGATAGATGTGATCTTTGACGAGTTTGCTACCCACAAGCTTGCGAGTTTAGAAGCGAGAGTGAGCTAGTGAGGTAGTGATGACGACACACGAAACTTGCCACTCGCTCAGTAGCCGACCAGCTAGCGAGTTCGAACCAGGGTCTTGACTCCCGTGTGCTCTGCACTATAGCCACAGACGGAAGCGCCACTATAAAAGCAAAACTAGTAAAATAAAAAAAACGAAATATCCGGTAATAAATATAAAATATATCACGTACCCATTCAAAGTTATTGAAAACCATATTGTTTGTTTTATGTTATCAACTTAAAATTATATTTTTGATTTTATAGAGTACTAGCTGATTACCCGGCATCACCCGAGATTTTTCTCAGACTAATCATATTTACTAAGGAAAAAGTCTGTATTGTAAAATAAAACTATTTTTACTTAATGGTTTTAAAAACATGTACAGCATCCTAACTTTTTAAATTTATAATAATACAAATTTAATGCAAAACGTGATTGTACATATTACAACACGCCAGACGAATTTTCGTTTCCAAGACACGACGCGGCTACACCATTTCATTAAAATTCTTCAGAAATCTAAACTTTTTTTTCGTCGAAATTTTACCATTTAAAGAGTTTTTTTTTAATTTTTGTTAAATGCACTATACGAATTATCCATTGAATTTGATGATGATTGATTTTTTCCTTCTTAAATATAGATATATGCTTCGATTTTTAATAACGTTTCATCGATAATTTAGGTTAATTAATGTAGATAGACATGTGCTGTCGCATACTTTTTAGTAGAACTCTTTGAGACAAACAATATTGCCATTAATACTTGTCACTTATCTCTAACCGTTTAAGCAGCGTAAGCAAATATAACTAGTTTTTTCGATTTTATCGACAATTATTGTAAAAAATCCTTTCCATCTTTCTTTTCACTCATTTGTAAAATAAAACTTAGCCTATGTTCATCCTGGACATCTGAATTATCTCTTTGAATAATTTCATCACGATCGTTTCTTTGGTTAAGTCGAGATCAAATAACAAACAAACAGACACGTTTTCGCGTTCGGCATTTATATATTAGTATGGATGCATGAACTATGCAAAAGTGTCTTAAGGGAATCCTTTATTACTATGATTATGTTACCTTCGTCCTTCAACACTTTCAGCAAACTGCTCGAAGCATCGTTTTTCTCTCATCTTTCTATCCACGGTTTTACCAACACTTTTCTATGCCTACATTTCTGCTTTTTTTTTGTTTCTCTAACTACTCCTACTAACACCTCCACATGAGCCAAGTTGTGGGCAAACCAAGCTAACCGTACTACCCACAGCGGGTGTTTGAGAATGCAGTCTGTATATTGCACTGGAACCATGACAGACAAGTGAAAAATATTCCAAATATAACCAACATAAGCGCAGCCCCACCCGTGGTTCAGGTGGTAGTGTTGTCACTCATCACCATGTCATCCCGGGTTCGATTCCCGATGGGGCCAGAGAGTTTATAGCTTTTCACATTAATGTCCCAAAAGCAAACCTTCCTTCCTCTATCCACCTCCTGCTAGTATCAATAAGTCTTAACTATTACTAACTACTCCTACTAACACTTTCACGTGAACCCAGTTGTTGGTAAACCCACCCACTAAGAATAGCCTACCACCCAACTCCTTCCTCCTATCGCTCCATAGAGATAAGCTTCAATACCACGCTACATTTCCCATTTCCAACAACAACAACAACAACAACAAAAACTCTACCCATGAAGACAACCATGCTTAACCTCGTTTCCTTCCCATACAGACCGAGCAGAAGACCCAGCACGAGTGAAGAAACGTCGCGCACCAAAGACTGTTCGTCCTCCGGCGAAACCCATGCGAATTCGGATCGAAGATCAGAACGTGGACGCCGCTCGTCGTCTACGGTCGGCACCCGAGACCCGTCGCCGGCCGCTTCCATCGCTCACAACTCGACGCCTCGCAACGCGGCCAGCGCACAGGGTGATTACCAGACCTTGCTCTATTGAACTTCCTTCTGTTTTCTTTTAAATAATACACTAGGTTTAGCGTAAAAGTGGGAAACCACAGGCCACCCGATCGAACATAAAGCGTAGAGTTCTCTTATCTACAGTTTTATTATGTATAATCTGATGTCTTTTGATTGGTCGGAAAATTGAACTGAAGATTGAAACTCGAGCCTATTGCTTACTCTGAATCCGATAGTAGACATCCTCAGTCGCTCCTAAGGCATACTTATTCTAAGGAATGATTGTGATGGGAGTGATTTGTAACGCTTGCGGTCCTCACAGAGAAAGAAAGGTAACGAGATGTAACCAATGGTGTGAAAGCGCAGCCACGCCATTTAAACAAAGGCTGCTCGAAACCGTGGACAAGTTAAGTTCAGGTACTGTTCTTTCAGCCAAAGGTTAGCGATCAAGTCATCTGTGCGTCACCGTTGCCGTATGAATTATTGCTGGTTCTACGAAGCAGCTGATGTAAACTTTAGCATCCAGACATTAACTCATTAAGTTTCCGCTGATACGAGTAAAACACGTGTGTGTCTACAGTGAGAGGAAGAGTTGGAAACGTCGCAATTGCTGTCCACGTGTTCTTCAGTACTTTTTCTTTCAGTGCGAGCACCTGTAAATGCAGCACGTAGTGGTTTACCCGTTGCCCTCAAGGGATTCAAACCCACGAATCTTCGGCTCCAGAAGAGTCTCACTGCAGTCTCAAAAACCTACTGAGCCACCCACCCTCAATAGTGATGAAGAAACAATTATTTCGTCTCGACATTGACGTTCAAGGCATTTCACAATATTTCAGTTTTCGTTCAAATTCAATCAAAATGTTGTATCTTTGTTGCGGAAAAATATTTTAGAGATTCATTTAAAAATTACTTAAATAGTCCAAACACGCTACAAATATTTGAAATACATCAAATTAGTAGAATTAAATAAGTTAAAATTTGATGCGTAATTTGCTTTATTTTGGTAAATGTGAAGATTTATACATGAATCTATTGCTGGCAGTTCAAACATGAATCTATTGTATCTTGAAAGTGATTGTAGTCCTTTAGTTGGTTCAAAACGGTTTATCGCTCGCTTTCAGGGTATCTTTTTCCTTTTAGCCCTTATCACCATTAACTTTATCACCTCCTCCTCCCCTCACCACCCCGAGGAGATAGGCGCAGACCTACTACTGTTTACGTTATCCCACTGCCTTCTTCTTTTCGTCTGTTCTGTTTTCCAAGTATTGAAAATAACTCGTAAGTGTCCTAATTTTGTCGTGAATTCAGCATCTTCTTCAAGATCTTCCTGTTGTCGTATTGTTTTATCCAGATTGTTGGAGATAGTCCTTGTCTTTTTTTTCGTTCTTTCGCACGCAATTCAGACGTCCGTAGAGAATCCATGTTCCGCTTTCCAGGGTCGGACGCGGCTGAAGATTCCTGCAAGTCTCGCTCTTCTGCTCGCCAGTCGAGGCAACACTCGCGCGAGAGAACGATTCGAAGTGACCGCCACGGAATGTCGCAGCGCGGGGTCGGAGGCGGAGGCGGCGGCGGCGGCGCAACCAATAAGGAGAAGAAGGACCACACCAACATCGTCATTCTCACCACGGAGACGCTGGACATGGCCAAACTGCCAGGGCGGTTGCTCAAGCAACGCAGGATGGTAAGGAAGTCCCAAATGATAAGAGGCAATGATAAACTTTGTCAAAAAAGCAGTTGCAAACTGCGTATGACCACCTGGGGTCAATAAACTAAGTTACTCTCCGGAAATAAGCAAGGAATCATCCCACCAATTCCGATCAAAGGTCCAAGAGCATTGGAGGATGTAATATACAGGAATTTATTTGATAAATACGTACTGTTATCCATTTAATATTCTAAAATAAAAATGTAGATAAATGTGCAGTAAAAATTCGAGATTAATAAAACAAAGATATTAATGATATTCCTGTCCAAGGAAAATTCGCCACTACCCGAAGGAAAACCGGAGAAAAATCTTGGCTAGGATGGGTTTTAATCAATCCAAGTAACTTCCTGACATTTACTTCATTTTTCGACATAATCACCCTCTACATTCAGACACTTACCCCACCTCTTTACAAAATCTTGAAAGCCGGGGACTAAGTTTTTTGTTTGCTGTCCTAGACACAGAGTAACCTCTTTTGGTAACGGTATCATCAGTTTCAAAATGACGATCACCCAAATGATGTTTTAAGGGCCCAAACAGATAACACCACAGTGACTGCAGTTGACACCTCCGCAGGACGACCAGGACGCTCCCCATCTCTGATACTTTGCATTCATGTGTTAAACTTCTGGGTCCAATTGAACATTGCTTTCCGTGAGAAAACATGAGTTGCATTTCGCGATGCACTTCTTCTGTGTTGATTCCTTTGACCCACAAAAAAACGCACAACTGCACGCTGCTCATCTGATGTACACTCATGCAACACAACCGCCATCGCGCACTAACTACCTCTGACTGACTGCGTGCCTACGAAATCTATACGACAAGTACACATATGCTGCCATCTGTTGGCAAAAAATACACTCGTAATTTAATGCGGTACATTGGAAGCTGACGTTTGCGACGTATGGTGTTATGACTTGCCTTCGTATATCACTTATGGTGTTTTCCATTTACTCCGCCGGTTGTATAATCTAGATTAGAGAACATGTAATTTAAATTGAATAAACTTAGTGTGACTAAAAATACTTATGTACATATTTCTTCCGTTCATCGAGACCTAAAAAAGGTATGTGACAACTTTGACCAAATGAAAATGGCGTAGGTACGTGTGAAACCGATACATTAGTGCGCACTGCGAAATGTGCCGTATGGATTCACTTATCTCTTGTATGGGAACGTGTCTCAGGTCTTCGATGTATAATGCCTGTGTGGAAATGGGGTAGAGTTGTGGAAAGCGAACGGGTAGTGTAGTGGTTAAATACCCCTGCGTCGAAAGCAGGAGTCCCGGGTTCGTTTCCTGATTCGTTGCCATTTTGATCTGGCACAGTTATAAGTAATTGATCATATGGTCACATTGAGAAGAAATGGGTTCAAATTGAGAACTTTCATTTGGATTGAAGTACGAAGTTTCTTGTAATTTGTGGGCCAAAAAAAATTCTAAAAAAGTAGAGAGTACAATTGTGTGAATACTGATCGGGGTTATTAAAAAAATCTTGCGTATTTTTTAAATTTGTATTTTAACATGTGGTTTGGTATTTGAAGGTCTATTTCGCGTTTATCCTACAGGCGGAGCAGGTGACATCTACGGAACAAGAGAGCGTGGTTTCGAGTGCGAGCAAAGATGAGCTATTGGAAGAAGATGTGACTCACCATTCCGAAGAATCACCCAAGGAAACTGTGGAGGAAGTTTTGCATGTAATCAACTCTTTGATTTTATGTAGCATAAATAACAGCACAGTAGATAAATACGTTCAGCAGTCTAAAGAGGAGGGGAAAAAAACTAGGTCTCGAAGAGGGAGATCGTGATTTTGGAGTGGTAGATTTTTTTATGGCTGCTTTTTTGATTTAGTGTGTGTATTGTCTGCCGACCGCTCAGCCGTCGTACCGTTCCCCTCCTTATCACGGGGAGACTGGTGGGATTGTACTATCTGCGATTACGCGTTAATTTTTATTTCCCCTTAAATTCCCTCCCCCATTTCATAATTCCCTCACCAAACTGACTACAGAGAAAATATTTGTTTCAGAATACATAATTTAGAAATACATGGCAATATTAATGTTATTAACTAATAAATTAAGAATTAAAAATTATATTAACATTAATAGATTGTATAATGAGTATATCTTTCAAAAAATTATATATGAGAAACGTTGCTTATATTTATACTATTTGGGAAATTTAGAGATGACGGTAAGTTTTATTATTAACATTGGTATTGCTAGTCTTTGATAGTTTTTTTATTTACAGTCTTAATCATGTAGTGATTGTGTGTTCTGATCAATCAACTATATAAATTCTTCGAATTCAAGAAGATGTATTTTATGTCCAAGTATGTTCTGTAGCTCATTTGAATACAAGTTTCTTTTTGATACCGTGAGGTACTCCATTCTTTCTTCGTGGTAGAGTTGACATGATCGGATAACACTTGACACCCGTCTCCATCACGCGGGCAATACGAATCGCCTGCAACTGCTCTTCTGTATTTTTCCGCTTTATTATAACTGTATCCCGTCGTGACTCTTATTGTTTGCTTTGCCGTAGGACCATCACTGTTCCATTGTTGTATTTATAAATGGGAAATGTAGCTTAGTGCTGTCGAAGCTTATCTACATGGAGCGATAGGAGGTAGGGGTCGGGTTGTAGGCCATTGTTAGCAGGTGGGCCGCTTAGCGGGGTTTACCAACAACTTGGCCCACGTGGAGGTGTTAGTAGGAGTGGTCAGTAATAGTTAGCGTTATTGATACTAGGAGCAGTTGGATGTGAATAGACGAAGGATGGGTCGCTTTTCAGTATTCACGGCTATACGAACTGGGACATTCATGTGATAAGCTTCTAATTTTTCTGGTCCCACCGGGGATTTAAACACGGGATGACTTGGTGAAGAGCAAAAGTACAACTAGAGGGGCCCATCACCATTACCCAATTGTAATGTCTGAAAAGTAGTTACAAACTGTGTATGGCAAGTTTACTAATGCGTCCCATATGTTAATTATGTCATGTTGAATGAAAATGGAAGATGGGACCCAGATTCGTGCTCGGGTTCTTGAGCTTAACGCATTAACGCTTAACGCATTAACGCTTAACGCAAGTCTACCGTTGACAATGAAATTTCGAGACCCACAGACCTCTGAGGAGATCTCATAGAATTAAATTTCGGTTCCCTCTCTCCTTTTTATTCAACGGAACATAAATAATATGTTATCTGGCAGTGAGGTTCACCGCAATTTAAGAGATTTCCGTATGTTTCTGAACTCCAGCAACGACAAATATGTGAGCTAGCGATGAAGTTCACCTCAACTTGAGAGATTTCCGAATCGTCCCCTTAGGGAGAAGAGCATCCGCAGTCTCCGGGCAGTTCGAGCTTGGCGGAAGAGGCATCCGTGCGCAGCGCAAGTACGTCGCCTCGCTCGCACCCGCGCCGCATCCGGAGCTGTTGTCGCATGAGCAGCGGAGGACTGTCTTTGACGGGGGACGAGGAAAGAGGAGGAGGACCTGGTAGTCGTCTCAATTGCCAACACGGATACTCTTCCTCCCTGCAGCACTCGCCCGAACCGTCGCCGCTCTTCGCCTCTCCGCTTCCGCCCTCACTTCCGCCGTCCCGGAAACCCTCCGCTCAGAACAGGAAGAAAGAAAGTACGAACGATTCACATATTGTTTATTTAAATTGTTTATCAATTTGTTCTAAGTAACTTTCGCGTACCCTACACGAGGAGAAGATTCGTGGTAACTTTCAGACAGATGATCAGGAAATCCCCAGAAGACCAGAGACACATCCCCAAGCAGGAGATAGGTGCAACCCAGACAGCACACTAGCGTGTGGGCTTTAGTAGCGGTTTTACAGGTACCAACGTGTTAGGGGAGGTTGTACATGTATTTCTTCCGAATGCACATGTTTTACCTTGCTGAAAGTTATCATACTTGTTTCATATCTTCTGGCCAGGTTCAGTGCGTGAGACCTCTTCCACCTAACTCTGACTTGGAATAAGGAAGGAGAGGTGTTGAGTTGTCATTGCAGAGAACACACATTTGTCTGGAGTAGATGAGGGAAATCCCAGCTGAAAACCCCGCTTAATTCGACCGAGCAGGGTTTGCGCTAAGCGATATCGTGGAAGCAAAGACGCTACGACTAGACCCCCTCTGAGGGTCGATCGATTCAACCGTGATTAGTACAATAATCGATATAAAAAAAATTTCGATCAATGTGCTATTCGCCTGTATTATAAGACTTAGTTCGAGTTTTCTATTTAATTCTTTCCCGTGTCAATTCTTGACTTCACAGTTCACAATAGTTTTCAATCAATTGTACTATACAGAATGTATCAGTGATGATGTTACAAACTTTCAGGGATGTTGGAGGAGGGCGAGTGGATCAATTTGAGATAAGGAACCGTATTCCGGAAACAATCGACTCAAACGTTATAAGCATAATTCTAATTTAATTCCGTTTACCTGCACAAGTTCCTTGTCTCAAATTGATCCATTTGCCCTCCTCCATCATCCCTGAAAGTTTGTAACATCATCACTGATACATTCTGTATATACGAAAAAGAAAAATGGAGCAATAATGAAGAACGTGACATGGAAACATTTTTGTAAATTTTTATTTTGATCGTTATTTAATTACAAATTCTTGTTCAAGTAATTAATAAGAGCGCTGAATTATGATTAATCGACATGGTTTCTAATCCCATGATGTCCCACATGATTTTACTGAAGGTGGGAGCAGCACTCAAATGTTAATCAAATCCCTGAGATGTATAATTGTTTTCTTTATTTTTATTGTTATAAATCACAACAATATGAATAATAATTAAGAAAGTACATGATTTAATTACAATCTATCTGATAACAATATATTACAAATGATATATGTAGGAACGCTCGACTCGTGTAAAAACATGGCGTCGAGCGCAACAGTTTCGTGATTCACGCGTCTCACCTCAAAGGAAAAAGGGAAATATCTTTACCAGAGGTCCGGTGACCTGTACATAAAATTGAAGTAAAAGATACTACTAAGCTATTACTACCCTAACACTAGTAGGCCAATCACGTCCATAATTACCCCAAGAACCCTTACTTAGCACATGCCAATGTGGGATTAACATCACAGAAGCAATAAACTAAGATAAAATGCTTCATAATTTGGATCATTTTACTTTATTTGCAAAACACAAAAACAACATATATGCTTTTTTTAGTAGTATTTGTTTTTTTAAATGTGAGAATACAAGTGGGACGTAATTTTATTTTATTTATTTATTTCGTGTCTCTTGCAATATTACACAATAGATACAAGTTACACTGTGCCGATTGAGGAAATTTAAATGATTTAACTCTACCTAGTACTGCCTCAAAACTGAAATTGTGATTTCCAGTGATGTCGAGCGAGGATGCTTACCCCAAGGGCACTGAAGGCTCCGCGTCTGAGCGCACAGCCCGCGACTCTTCGGACGAAGCGACCGCCGCAGCCGTCGTCACGGCCTCCCCGATGCCGCGAGAGACCGGTCGGACACCTCCGGAGGATGTAGTGGTGATGCACGAGTCGGAGATGCCGGTGCTGTCATGTCCCGCCAACCCCGGTATTACAAGAGAAATATTACTAATAATAATAACAACAACAACAACGGTTTTTTTACTTCGAAAACACCCCAGGGGACTTACATCTAGTAAGTACGTGTTTGGCGAACACGGAGCCCCGAGCTGAGTCTGGCATTACTTCCACTTACTTGTGCCATGCTCCTTCCTTTCTCTTTCCTGACCTCCCTTGGTCACCTCTTGTTCTTTTCGATCCTGATGCCATTAGGGCTAGGGTATCTTTCATTTTCATCCTTGTAATATTTTGATGTAATGATATATGTTTTGATATGTTGTAATTCAGGAGGGTTTTTAGTGAGTATGGTTGAGTCATTCGGTGAGTCCGGATTTTCCCTACCTGGGCACGTTTTTAGGGCTCCATTGACCTTTGATGTCGACATGAGCCGTAAAGCCACACAAAAAAAAATACTTCGAAAACAAAAATATATCAGTATATACATTGAAAGGAACAAGACAAACAAATAAAATCCGTCTTCTGATTATGATAAGGTTCTACAACTCCAGGTGGGTTCTGGCCAACTCAATCACTTTTGACCATTCTCTTCCAATTCTGTAACAGTCTCTTCCAATTCTCTACTTTTTTCAGATCTTGGCGCACATCATCAAGTCATATTTTCTTTGGTCTGCCTCTTGGTTTTGGTGCAAGCATTTGACGAACTTGTAACATTGTCAATACATTCCATGTTCCCATACCTAGGATATCTTTTCGTGTCCGTTATGCCTAGGTTGTCGTAAATTTAGTCCGATATTCCTTAATAATTGAGACTTTTTAACAGATAAATTTAGAGTAATAGGGAGCTAGTCTAGAGCAATCCCCCGCTAGCCTTGGAGGACCTAGGTTTGGTTTTCTGTCTGGGTATTCCTTCCCTTAGCCTTTGGGGATCTCTTCCCCTCCTACAAGGCAGCAGACGATAGGAAACGATGGGTGTGGGGTCAACACAGGCCGTTGTAGGACACTTCGGCTGGTACCTACGCCAGGGTCCGTCGGGCTTGGGAGGCCCTACCAGTAGCTATTCTACCGCCGGCATAGCCCCTGACTTTCTTGGTACGCACAAACCCTCTCCACCCGCACGTACAATGCTACGTTAAGGCGTTGTCCTCAGGGTGGGAAAATCCTTCTTAAAACATAAGTTTATGGGACAAACATATGACTTAACTTTTATAGATTTTCACTTCCACGTGGGAAGATGAGTATATTTTAATGTTTCTAGCATACTCGCCCTCCAGTGAAGTTCCGTACCTCCGATCTAATAGACTCAAATCCGTACCTAGGTAACATTTACAATAGAAGGAAATCCGAAAATAAAAATAAGACCAAAAATACGAATTATTTCAAAACGTAATTTTTCAGGGTTATTTATGTAAACTAAAATTTAAGCGAATGCTTTATTTAAGTAAAGTAATGTCATAAATTTCAGTTTCAAGAAGTTAGTTTAAAAGCAACTTCTGGTGAAGAGACCTGTATTCCCTAGCATTTCGCTTCATGAGCACCTCCCAAAATCAAATTGTAGATCCGCCCCTGTCCGTAACCATGGTTAACAGTTGTTATAGATCTGGCGATTGATAAATGCATTAAATACAGGAAGATCCCTGTAAGGCTGATTTTATGTTAGAGTGTATTTCTTCAATTTTATATTTCCAAATTTATTTTTGTTAAGTTGGAAAAACCTTTAATTTTGTTTTAGGAAATTATGTATAATACTCGGAGTATTAATTAATGTATTAACCTCCCACTCACATCAATTTCGCTCCGCAGCCGATGTTTTGTGAACATAACCTCTGTAAACTGAAGGTTGAGGATAGGTGAATCTATATATTTGTACTTTGTTTTACCTTGAAATAAACAAATGACGAGCGAAAAAAACGCATTGAGTTGCTCTCCTGCGACACCAACGGGCAACGGAGGTAACAATAGGTCTCCCTCGTACCTCTGAACATAACCTATAATTCGAGCCACAAGCAAAGAAATAAAATGGACGCCATATTGTTTGCAGAACGGAAGAATATCGCGATTAGCGCATATAAACTAGGGGACCACGGGTGTTTAAGCATTAATCGCGATTTTCCCGTAAATTGTGATTAACTGCACAGAAAACTTTGTTTACGGCATTAAACGAACTTGATGAAACTGGGTCTAAATCCACGTAAAATGATTGAATGATTATTGTTACAGCGTCGCGAAATGCGACCCCGTGCCCTCGCATTGAAATTGAGTGTCCCGGGGTCCCGAAAGGCCAGGAGCCTCCTTGCTTGGCTTTGCAGAAGAACAGCATGGGTAAGTTATGGGAAAAGAAACGGATAAGAGAAATAAATAAATTTTTTAACTTGACAATAATGCAGAATGTACAAGGGAAGATTTGTAATCTGGTCGAAAAAAATTGAGATTTCTTCGGATCTTTGCGAATTGGCGCAATGAGAATCTATTTTCAAATTTTGGGCGATGATGTCCAAGGTCGTATGTGTGTATGTATGTATGTTAACAATTTTGTTCCGCAGATAACTCACGAAGAAATTGATGTATCGAAACTTAACTTGATATTTGACTTTGAATACGTTGGGAGTAGAAGCCTATTTCTGAACGGCTCATTCCGACTTCATTTACATATCACGCTTCACTTCCGGTTTCTCAATATTTAAAATTTTTAAAAAATGCATAGAAGCATTTTGTTTGGTAAGTTAATTCTGCGTAGAGATTGCTAAACCTTATTCCTCTACGTCACGCAGTTTTCGAGAAACAGCGAAAAAATATTTTTAGGCAAAAAAAGATACAATCCAATTACACAGCGCGTAAGAAAATATTGCGATCGGTCGAAGAGAGATATGAGAGCTGTCTTGTGAGTCTTTACGAGTTGCCTCCAGGAAATTTTGGCGATGTCCCATGTATGAGTTTATGTACGTGTTAAAAATTTTTATCCCTCGATAGCTCACGAACAAATTGATGCGTCCAAACGAAGCTTGAGAATTGACTTTGAATTTAAAAATTGGGAAGAGAAGCCCGTTTCTGGACAGCGCATTCCAACCTTACATGCACTCAGTGCTCCACTTGCGATTTCTTAAAAATTAAAATTTGGAAGACGTGAATATAAACGTTTTCATTATGCAAATTATTCTTCGTACGGATAGATTGCTAAACTATTTCCGTATGTTTCTCCGTTTTCGAGATGTAGCAAAAAATGTTTGGGCCAAAAAAGGTTATCTTGGATGTGAAGACAATACTTCGTAATGCTTCGGAATATGCGTTTTTAAGCTGATTCAACATTTAGTAGGTCATCGTGTCGTCATAACTGCGATTTGTTTAGATTTCTTGTCTTTAAATTGACCATATTTTTAAAAATTGAAACGAGTCTCTTTTAATGAAAAAAAAAGTTTTGCTATAATTAGATGATTGAGTGAGGCACAATTGTGATGGTGGCTGTTGTGAGACCGAAACTGAAGTTTGCTCTTCCACCAGAACAATTTTTAAAAATTCACAACTGTACACACAGTATAATTACAACTGTGTGGGAGAGGGTTAAAATGTTTGGGAATTTAGCGAATGCAAAATTGGAGATGACTGCTTTTGGGTGCAAGCTAGAACGTAATTACTTTGCCGTCCATAAAAAATGTTATAAATTTATTGACAACTGGGGTAGATTGGCTTCAAAATAATTAAATAAATTTAAAAAAATTGATTTATTTTAAGACATTTTGGAAATTGTGGTACTATTTCTTTTAAGTTTGAACGCATTAAATTTTAATGTATTCTTATGGAGACGGCCGTCATGTTTTTCGAGTTATTTTTCTCTTTATGCTGGAACGGGGTGGATGAACTGAATGAATAATTCCTCCGGGGGTTGACCAGGTCTGCCCCGGACCGATGTCGATTCGGTACCTTACGTAGTAGAAGAGAAGAGGCCTCCCTAACACAAAACAAGATACGAAATCAAATTTATCTTACTAATTTATAAAAAAGTAAGATTTTACACAAGCTAAATGAGGAATCCGCGTGGCTTACTGGGTAGAGCACTGAGTTGGGATTTTTCATCACGCCTCATCATCTACACTGATACCCAAGGCGTTCTCAGTCTATGAAATGAAACTACGAAAAACAAATAATTTCCTCTACTTAGTTTGGAGAAAGCTGTAAATCTTTTTACTACCTTTAGCTGATGCTAAATACAAGTAATCTGCATTTTTACAGTTAAACGAGGTGAACATAAAAAGGCGATTTTTTTTAACAGTAATCTGCTTATATTTCCTAAACCGCTCATGCAATCGAAAATTTAACCCACAAATATTGAAGAACTTGAAATAATGCTTCAATTTAGCATTGTTCTTCTTCTTCTTATGGTGCTTTAGCCCGTAGCCGAGCCCTGACCTCCTCAATCTTCGCCTTCCATTGTTTTTTCTCTATCCTCCGCGTTGTTCTTCTCCCTCGTATTTGACACAGTGTGGTGGCATCCTCCCATGTTGCCCTTTTGGGCGCCCCTTAGATCTTCTACCTTCAAATTTCCCTGTTAGTATCTTCATTCTCCATCCTTATTACACAGTTAGATACAGCCACATCTCCGTATGATTCATACAGTTCTTGGTTGTATCCTGTTCTTCACATTCCACCCTCCTTAAGTCATACGCCTGTTTAAAGTCTACATATATTTGATGAACATTTGTATTGTATTCCCAGGTTTTCTCCAGTAGTTGCTTTATTGTAAAGAGCTGGTCTGTTGTTGATCTGCCTCCTCTGAAGCCCTCCAATAATTTCCTCTGCGTAAGGATAGACGTGTAGATTTTGTATGCATTACTGAGCAATGCAATACCTCTATAATTTTTACAGATTAATTTGTCACCAGACTTCTTATATATAGGGCATATTACACTTTTGTTCCATTCTTCTGGCAACTTTTCATTTGTCCATATGGAAACAAATAAATTATGAATTTCCTTCACCATTTTGACAGAGCAGTTTTTATAAGCTCTGAGGGTACGGCATTATATCCTGGGGACTTCCTGTTATTTAATCCTTTAATAGCTAGTTGGACCTTTTTCAATGTTGGTACCGGTGTTTCCCCATCATCATTTGCTGTTATTCTTCCCATTGCTTTTTGGAACTGTGTGTTACCATTTCCTTGATTAAGGAGATCTTCAAAGTACCCTGCCCAAATTTATCACCTTACACTAAATATTTGGTTCATTAAAACATTTGTAATCGACAGTCAAAAAACGGTATTTCTTATAAGGCTAAAAACTTATGCTCACGTGTGACCCTACAAACTCAGATTACTTGAATTAAGCGTCAATGTAAGATATTAAAAAAATTTCCAGCTTTCCCCAAACAAAGTCTAGGTAATAATTTTCTCGGAATCATGTGGCACACGTGAGGCTAGTTATTTGTATGATAATTCCTTTATTTATTTTTAATAGCTGAGCATCATTCGTGTTAAACGTTATAATATATAAGGGTGAGTTATCAGAAGAATGGACGAATACTTATTTTTCTAAAAACATATTTGTATACAAATTCCAGTGGTAGTGTCTTTGCTTTCACGATACCGTTGACTGGTAGATCGTGTGTTAAAACCCTGCTCGGCCAAACTTTGTGAGGTTTTCAGTTGGGGTTTCCCTCACTTACTCCAGACAAATGCGAGTTCTATACCTTAGGTTCCCCAGAAACCCAACATCTGTCCTTCCCAATTCCCTTTACGAAGTTCAACAGTTAGGTGGAAGAGCAGTCCTCTTAGCCTGAACCTATCCAAAAGGAATAAAATAAATAAAGAATTTATATATTTCTCTGTTGAATTCCCTCAAAGAAAAATATTTTCCCCATATATGTCATATTTCTTCAAAAATAACACTTATACCAAAAATGAAAGAAAAGGTGTTCTTGATGAAACAAGATGGACAATAAGGACCCCATTAATGCACACAAAATTAACTCTCCTCTTACATGAAGGTTGTAATTTACTGCAGGGGAATATGTTTTGTCCACTACAAGTCTGATTAGCAGGTCTCTTATAACCAGGTTAAACGACAAAAAATAATAATTCACAATCATAAAATACATTTTCATCTGAAATGTGACCTACAAATCTAAGACAAATCATCACTTGTAACATGGCGTTGTTTCTCTAGAGCATGTCTCAAGGAATTTAATATTCCTCATGAGAGGTATTATGTGCGTCAAAGCGACTAGGTCGAACCAGTGGCGATGAATTTTCATCCCCTTGCGGTGAAAAAATTTAGAATTATTTGACTTTTAATTAGTATGGGCTTATATGGAGAAACGTTCGCGGGTTCATGTTTGTTTTATATTCTGGAAACTGTACCTGCTTGATATAGCGAAAAAAACTGTTAAAACATGGAGAATGGAAACGCAATGACTTAAGATTTTCATACCTTACGGGACGTTTACAATAATAATTCACCAAATATTGTGGATAATACTGTTATAACGGAAAAGGCAGACGCATTACGTGACTGAAGACAAAGCGACCCTTGTCAAAGATGTCAAACGACTGTCTAAATTAATTATGAATTATATTTAAAATCACAAGATAATTGTTCTCATCCACTAGTAAAAATCAGTAGTATGAATTATAAATTAATAAGAACTAATTTGAAGAATATCTTCAAGTTTCGTGAATAGTTGGGAACTTGATTTCAGTCAACGCGAAGATAATACCTTAAACAGTTTTAAGAGATATTTGTTTTTACCAATAAACGAGAGGTATTATTAGTATGATCTCCAACATTCCCGAAATGAAATCCTGGGAAGAAATTCTAATTTTCACTCGGTTCGAACCCTTGTTTCAGCGCGCACCCGTCCGTCGAGTGAAGAGCGAAGATCGAAGCGCGTGTCTGGAGTGTCTGTGACGCGTTCTCCCAAGATGTCGAGCGTCCGACCACCTCGGTCCACCATCCTCAAGAAGAGCAGCAACAACACCGACAGCGGCGCGTCGGTGCTGACGGAGGCTTCCGGGGTGCTGCAAGGATCGCAATTCGTTGGTAGAGTCCCTAATCGAGAGAAAAATGTAATGAGGACTTTCTCATACTTCCGGAAAATACTAGGCGCAGTTTCTCATAATGCTTTGAATCGGCTGTAGTTCTGCCTTTCGCCTACTCCACCAATAAGGACACAACTAAGAGAATTTGTGCGTAGTAGATATATCTGTTAGAGAAATGGAGTCGCTAACCCCAAGAATGATTTTCGAAGAAGAAACAGAAACTCGGTTCTTCCTCGGTAAAGGACGACTCCGTGTACATTTCAATGTGCGAGCCATGTGATCTCACTCTCGTCGTTTCGTGGACATTTTCCGATGCTACCTCTAGTGATAGTTGGCGGTTAGAGTGAAAACAAATTATTCTCTCCTGTCTCCGCAAGATATCGTGCGACTCCGGTGGCTCCGGATAATCGTGCTTTGCTCACCCGGTGCGGCCAGAAAATATTTGTAGCTCTTCACTTCAATGTCCTAGTTTATACATAGCTATCATTATTGAGAAGCGAAATTTCCTTCTTCTATCCACTTCCTAATATTCCTTAACTACTCCTACTAACCCCTCCAAGTGGGCCAATTTGATTGTAAACCCAACTAACAGTAGCTCCTACCACCCTCCTCCTACCTCCTATCACTCCTTGTGATAAGCCTCAATAGCACGACACATTTCCCATTTTACAAATACTATAATAAAAGAAATAAGATATCGGTAGTACCGGCATTGTCGCGCAGAGAGAGAGAGAGATATCGCGGAGTGTAGCGATTAGGTGCGGAGCTTCAATCAAGGAGTCTGTTCAAATTTACCGTGACGATACATTACGCCAGATCGTGGCACATCTGGTGTGATACCTGGAGACTTGCTCAAAATTAGGGTTTAACAGTGGCTGTTATGAGAAATTACGTGCTCCTAAGTTGTGGACACTACTGACTGTTTTCTCTTGAGTTAAGGACTCTATTCGCAGGGGGAAGCATTCGGGGCACCGGCGCCTTTCGCAGCAACATGACGATGGAACGCGAATCTTACGACACGGGGGATCTGACGTTCGGAAGCAACACGGAGGTTGACAGCGCCAACGTGGGCGGCGAAAGTATTATCAGCGCTGGTAGAAGTCGGATCAAGGTGAGACAATGGGCGGGTGACAGACTATGATAGACTTGGAGCAGGATGAGTTGGCTTACTGTGTACTATCCACTGAGAAGTTTTTGCATAACGTACACGTTTCCTAGAGCATACGTTACGTTGATGACGCTATCCACGTAACGCACACCGAACGCACTAGTGTAATCGATGTATTTGCATAGCGTTCCTTCGAATCAAATCACACTAAAAATTGTAAACCCAAACAAAATACTTGTATGCAAGTGTACACAAGTAAATTGCGTTGCAAGTACACCAGCAAGTGCTCATACGGCTAATACAACTAACAAATATCTCGCACACTCTATGAGATATCTACATAACCTCAAATCCAGACCAGAATCCACTATGACCTCTATCACTAGCGTACCACTAACATCATACGCAAACAGAGGTGTTAGTGTACCGCTAACTTCTGAGCATGTGCAGAAGTAACTTGCGTGTGATTAGCGTATACGATGGCTCGCAGGTACTCTATGCATAAAAAACCTACTACCTATGTCACTCTCACAACTTAAACATACATCTCATCACACCGTGATCATTTTTACAATCAGCTCATTCTGCCCTTCTGAACATTCCTGAACTTTCGCAAAAATCACATCACGTACAACTGACACCTACACAGAAGAATGTCATGAATGATACATGGAAATACGCTAGGAAGAGTGTACGTTATGCGAAAACTCTCTATTAACGTGTATCTGAGGGGTAATTGCTTGTACATATAGGGTGTGGTGATGGACTTCGAAGGACAAAAAAATGAGGAAGTAGATGGGGTGTGGTTGAACACTACACATGTCAACAAAATAATTTAATGACTTGAAGCACAGCAGCTAACATTATAAAGCATGAAAAATGAGGTGATTTAAAAATACCAAACTGGAAATGTAGATGAGGCGCTGCGGTAGCGTTGTGCGCTGCATGATGTGGGTTGAACATGGCTGGAGTGCAGTTCCAGACCAAACGATGCTGCTGCGGTGGGGTGAAGCAGCGGTGTGACCGTGAAGCCTCTGAGCCGGTTGCGTGGGTTACGGTCGAGGTTTGCTTGTGGGTCGATGATGTGGAACGTGGTTGGGATACCGGACCGTAACATGGCGTGGCTGCCAGATGATGGAAGCGACGTGATGATGACCGGTTGAGTGACTAATGAGAAGGGAGGTGGGATGTTGACTGCTCGGGTGGCAGGTTGCAAGTGTGAGCATCACTCGTTCGTAAGTCGCTTGTAGTTGCCCGCAGTCGGTGCGATCGGTCGATTGATAGCGCGACGTCGTGACGTCACAGGTTGACCGTGTATCGATGGTACGTAGTGCTATTGGCCAGCACGTAATGTCACGTTATTGTAGATTCTTCTGGCGGGCAAAGGTATAATGTAGTCTCGTGGATTACAAGGTAATTAAAAAACGAGCCTGTTAATTAGGTAGTACTATGTCCAACCATTTCATTCACCCTCTTTTTAACTCTAAATTTTGAATGAACCTATGAGGTTTGAAGAAATTGTTCATGGTAGCCCAACAATCGAGAGATGTCACTCAATTGGAACAAAGATCATGTAGTCTACATATTGTTCACTCGTTTCATATTACGATATCTAAAGAATGTCTGCACAACGTAATTTCAGATGTCGATGCCGAGGGGCACTAATGCTGCAGCGTCGTCCATTGCGTCAGGCAGCGTCACCAGCAACGCCGCAGGAGACACGATTATAAAGAAGGAGCGTAGCACTGTCGCTGGCAAGTCTTATCTGTTCCCGTCCGTGGGAGACAGCAACATGAGTGGACAGCTGGGAATGGACAGCTTCACGGTAAAGAGAGATTCAAACGTTAATGCTATGCGAACGCTGCTCCGTCGACGGACGAAAGTACCGACTTTGCGGAAGACTGCGTGCACTGGTTCGGAAATTCCGGAACCCTGTTAGGTGAAGGGACCATTTTCCCTCCAAGGCGTAGAGGATTAGAACACTCGAGATACGTGCTCCCCATTCTATTCCGATCACTCAACTCAATACAACAAAGCTGAAGTCGCGAATAGCTGGTCCTAATGCGAGTGCTCGCTGTCATAAACTGCTAATGAACCTCCCGGAAAGTTTTACAGCCCTCCCGACACTCCAAAAGATTTTCCTCTGGAGACTT
>NNCF01134721.1:104353-117685 GCA_002313205.1 Laupala kohalensis
TATATATATATATATATATATATATATATATATATATATATATATATATATATATATATACACACATCATATACAATCATTGTGTCAATCGGTGGGTCATTTTCCCCCTGCAAAAACATTCGTAACTGATTTGTGCTCACTTTCTTCGTGCATAGGAAGACAACTCGTTCGCGTCTCGTAGCGGTGAAGTCCGTTCTACGATGGGCGCCTCCTCCGCCGCGCATCGCGGCGCCTCGAGGATCGGCACCCAGAGCTCGGTGCGAGGACCCAGCGTCTCTGTCGTCAGGGAATCGAGCGCCTTGGTAGAGTTTCTCCTTCCATCATTATTATCTTCTCCTCATTTACAGAATAATCTAGAACGAATTGGATGGATGATAGGGCTCATAAGTATACACGAAGAACACGCTTTTTAGGGAAATCGAGAAAGTGATGTGCGTTCTAAGTGTAATACACCATATTGCAGCAGACGCTCAAATATCGACCCATTAGTAGCGGTATTTATTTATTTTATGTCTTTTGGCGAGGTTCAGGCAATCGGGCATGCTGTACCGTTGGACTTGGGTAAGGAAATTGGGAAGGAGAAATGTTGGGTTGCCAGGGAACTTATGGTACCGAAACGACATTTCTCTGGAGGAGGTGAGGGAAACCCTAGCGTAGCATCTCACCTAATTCCGCCGAGTAGGGTTTGAACCACGCTCTAACGCTTAGCGGGATTGTAGAAGGAAAGACACTACCGCTAGACCACCGCTGTCGGTAGAGACCTCGCACCGAAATGGCGAGGATTAGCACGACTCCAGGTAGAACATACTCGTCTATAAAGTCGACGTTGCTGCGAGGTTTGTATTCGTGAGAAAGAACAGATTCTTCAACAAGTGTTGTTAATTTGTTGAACTTTGATAACTCAAAAAGATGTGTAAAGGCCTTTCACAGTGGAATTGTTTTGTGTTCCTTCTGTCTTGGTGACATGAGAGGAGAATAATTTCTCCCATATCTGCGCTCTCAGAAACGCGTAGTTCAAAACCATCCATCTCTCACATGTCACCCGTACGACCTTATACAAAATTAAGGGAGAATTTTTATACATTTGGGTTGTAGCGAGGTAACATTCCGAAGTACCAGAGAGATAAATGAGATGGAGATGCGAGTTGACAAAGATAGAAGTACTAACAACATAGTTTAATAGCTCGCTTAAACCATGAAAATAAAGAGGAACTTAAATGATACAAAAATTGATGTCGAATGGTTGTGTGCTCCTTGAAGCTTAGTTGATTTTGCAGCGATGTGATGATTATGAAGACGCGAACATGCAGGATGAAGTGATGGATGCTAGGCAGAGGTGGAGTTGTTCCTTACATCGAGAGACGTGACCGCCATCGAGCTCGAGAGCATTGGGTGATTGACCGCAAAAATCAACTCGTGGACTTATCACTTTGGCGACAAGGTCGCTGAGGGCGCGATGCCTCGTTGAAGAAGATTTGAAGAGAAGTGGTGCTGCTTGAGAGGGAGGTGACGAGTGATCGAGGAATTTAATCGCAGCTCGCGCGCTGACTCGAGATGTCACGAGAATCCGCGCACAACTCGACGATCGAGTCGATTGCGTATCGAACACCGAACATCGATTGCCAAAATGGAGTTGAAGGGAAACTCTTTTGACGTGGTACAGAAGAACGTACGGCGTCTTTGAAGTTGTATTCAAAGGAAGCAGAGAAGGTAAGTTCCGAAACACTAATGATGGGTTTATGAGCATAACGTTCCCCCTTTTAATACACAAAGGTGTAAAATGTGAATTGACCTGGGATTGAGAAAATCATGCGTGGTATTCCAACTGTTGAGAAATGTCAATCATTTGCATCAAAGAGCGTTTATTCCACTGACTATATACTATTGTCCTCGTAGGGAAAGAAAAGTAAAGATGTAACCAATGGAATCAAAGCGCAATGTTGCCGAATGTCTGCTGTGGAGGGAGGCGTATCGTAGACGGCATGCTCCAGCACCCACACAAAGACTTGTATAAAACACTGAAATATTAACTTTTGGCAGTGCCACGCTGGCTAAAGGTTACAGACAATTGTATTCATCAGCTTATTGTTGATGTACATAATGTAGAATTTTAATATATTTTATAAAATATGTAGACCCTACTTCACAACTCTACAGTACTCAAAGCGAAAGAAAATGCATGAGATGTAGCCAATGAAGCGAAAGCGTGCTGTTGTCATATGTCTGCTGCGGGATGTGACACCCATTCCAGACGGCATGCCGCGACACCCACACAAAAGCTACTATAAAGCTGTTAAAAGCTAACTTTAGACAGTGTGAGGCAGGCCAATGGTTAGAGATGAAGACTGCTGTCCGCAGTTAGCGTATCAATTACTGTAGGTTCTGCGAATCGGCTGACGTAGACGATAGTATCCGAATGGAAACTCATTAAGTAAGACGCGCACGTGTCTTCAGCGAGAGGAAGAATCTCGCAATATCGTAATGCTGGCAACTTCGGCTTGGTCTTCTCTGAGTTCCTCTCTCGTTGCGAGGACTGAGGTATGTTGATGAATTTGACCAAATCGCGACAGATCTTTTCCACTTTTTTTTTCAGGGTAGTCAAGTGGGACCTGCAAGCAGCGGTACCATCAGGGGCAAGAGCAGCGCGCGCTCCGTGGACGTTCGAGGGAAGAGCAGCGTCGTCGACTCTGACATTCTTCGGGACAAACTCTTGCTGAGAGAATGTCCCAAGCAATACGAGTGCGTAGGACCCGGAGGCATGTGCTTCGTCAGGGATACGCCGGAGTTCGCCACAGAAGACGAAGAAGGTGAGAGTATTATGTCTCCCTTTTTCTACGCTTTATTAGCAAAAACTGCCTCGTTTTCAACTGACTGGATGTACGAGATGTGGGATTTTTCTTCATACCTCAGCGAGCAGGCTGACTCCCATGCCCGGAGCAAGGCGCTGGAGACATCTCCTCCTTGTACTCAGGTCTTGTAATTGTGGATTATTCCTCCCTAGAATACCATGGGCGCACAGTAGATACCGTTGTGTGACAGTTTGACTTTTACCCTATTTATAATTGATCAATTTCTCGAGACAATACTCACGTCATGTTTCTGAAAATAATTGTCATTGAATTCCCATGAGTACCCACATAAAATCTGCACCGAATTCAAAAGTGGAAGTCAATAACACTGAATTAATCCACGCATGATAAACGTAACAAAGAACCTAAACGTTGAGCGAAGGTCTCCAATGTCTCCCTTGTACGACTGTACTACTCGGTCAGACAGAGCTTCAAAACAGGAATGTTTTCAGCGGATGTGTTAACACCATTTTGAACTAAGAACTTCCGAGTACTCGAGTACTCGGGGAGGGATGATTGCATCGTGTAGGGCCCAGCGAAAATTGCGACGGACCGGGACTCGAACCCGGGACTGCCTGCTATGGCCGCAGGTGTGCTATCCACTGCACCACCCTCCTCGATCGCGTCGAGGAAGGTGTCCACACCACTGCGGTCACAGCATGAGATTCCGGGTTCGAGTACCGGTCCGTCGCAATTTTCACCCGACCCCTACACGATGCAAGTGAACACGACGCGAACACCAATGCTGAGTTCCCTGACAAAATCGGTAATCACGCGTAACCTCGCCTTATGCGAACAGAAATGCGTGTAGCCTTATGTGGCCATAAATTCTTTCCGCCATATGAGAACATTATTGTCTTTAGCCATACGAGAACATTAATACTTTTAGCCTTGGAATCCGTGGAGAAGCGAACGCTCATGGGCAGCCAATGGGGCGCATCCGGAATGAGAGAGACGAGGGAAACTCAAGGGGGCGACAGAGGCATTAGTCGGCGCAGCGAAGCCCTTTCGTAAGTACATGCAGAGCACTGTATTGTATTTTCGTTCAACTTAAAATCACCTTAACGAGTGTTACTGAAGTGTAGTCTGAAGGAGGTGGGGGGACAGATTTTTTGATATAATACACGTTCCCCCACTTAATGGGTATTCTAAGATTCATGTAAAAGTATAAAACCATTGGTCATTCCAATGAATACGGACTTGATTGGGAAAGTATGGAGTTCTTTTTCATCACTTGCTGGATTTATTGTGGTACCCGTGAGTTAATCAAGAATTATACAGCGTAGCCACAGAACCAATGGGAAATTTTTTGGATGCACCAATCACGACGCCACACTGTTGTCTGTGTAATTTTCATTACGTTACCAGCAGTTTTGAAGAAATTTTTACTCCAATTTTTGGACAAGTTCGTTTCGTGACTTGCTCCTCACATCTTTGAATTCTATTGTTATATCTACTTTAGACACGAAGGTTGTCTGACAGTAACCTCAAAACACATCAGTTGATTACGAGAACGCAGTGCGGTTCCTGAGAATGCTCTGTGCCTCTATGAGCTTGAGGTTTATATCGTCAAAGTTGGTATTATAGTTTTTATTTCCGCGGGCAGCCATGTTTGGATTTTGTCTCTTCACTTTTATATGCATATCACTACATCTACGTCACGGCTGGCGGCCATTTTATGCGCAAAGATACTAGATTTGTATCTGTAATATTTGGATTGTTGCTCTCTCTCTCACTCTCTCTCTGCAGCGCAAAGTCGAGCAGCGTGAAGATCGTGATGAGAGACAGCGCCGTGGGGAGTAGCATAATTATTGACCCTGGGGAAGAAGATGAGGAATTTCCTGCGAGGAAGACGGAGATTTCCACTACCACTCGCAGGCAAGTTTTAACTTTCTCCCAAGAAAATTTTAAAGGAAAAATCAAAAGGACCTTTGTGACGGAGCTTCTCTCACATCAAAATACATTCGTCACACTTTTAATAATATGGTGACTTCGCATGACCAATATAGTCCGTTCCAGTCGTTGTGTAATTTTTTCCGTTACCAAACTTCAACAAAGAATTCAAGTTTTATTAGTTTGTGTCCTAGTCTTTTTACAAAAACGTATAGTAATGTTATATTGAATGTACAAACATATTGAAGACAATCATGTTACGTTACAACACTGATATATTTCATAATAACTTAATGATTAAAATTAACATACATTGGTTCTTGAAGAACAATGTTTCGAGGCCAAGACTCTAGCCTCCTCTCGGGTTCTTTAGGTTTCACTACTTTTCTTAATGGGGCTTTAGGGCTCGCCAACATCAAGGTCCTTAGAACCTTTAGGTTGCACTACAACCCGTATCTATAACGTACAAGATAAAATGCGAAGCAACACTATCAAAACAGTTCAAATTTTAAAGTAAAAATATAAAGTAAAAATAAACCAATATCATGCTTACCAAACGTTGAAATGCTAGTAATAAAATATTGTGAAATTCACATGTCAACTTTAAAGCAATTATATTTGGGTAGGATTATTGTAAGATTATAAAATCTGTCATATTTGTAAATGAGATAGTACTATGATGCTGTGCATCTTATTATTCTGGCGTTAGTGTTATATTCCATTTGAGCACAAACTGCATGCAAAAAAAAAATTATCGGTATTAGTTGGCACCTGTGTCGAACTGTCTAGGCAGCGTAAGAGACTTTCTTTTTGTTATAACTTTCTTTTCTCCCGATTTTATAGACATTTTCTGTGAGAAACCATTTGTATCTTTCTTAACACACATTTAAAAAAATAGAAATTATCCTACGTTCATCCTAGACATCTAAACTATCTCCTTTGGCCAACTTTCATCACGTTCGATTCAGTGGTTTATTCGTGATCAAGTAGCAAACGGAGGCACTATTTCGCGTTACGCATTTATAGATTAGTATGGATGATCAAGATCTTTTTGATGTTGCTGTGTAGCATCCGTGGCCAGCCGCTTTCCAAGAAGACGACCATCGTGACGAGCAGCGACGAAGGGAATCTTCGGGGTTCTTCTGTGATTCTGCAACAACCGGCGGAGAAGGATTCTTTCTATTCCACGACGGATTTAATAATTTACGACGACGATGGATCGGAGGCGTACAATGCCCCGAGCGGTACGTGTCCATCCAGCAATACGTGTGCATCCACCAATCCTCTCAGGCACTCGTGGGTTCGATTCAGAAGAGAATTTTTTTCGCTTTTCACTTCAAAGCCCCAGTTCATATCTTAGTAGAATAAGACGTGTGTGCCCGTCCGGAGCATGCGTAGTGCAAGCCAATCATGTGCGAGATGTTTTTTGGAGCGAGTATATTACCATGTCGCTTCACACCTACTGCTCATCGTTTGTCAAAGATGTTACATAAATCTGTACATTACCTTTAATTTCCCTCTCAAAAAATGTCTTGCACATGATTGGCTGCTCAACGTCCCCTCCGCCTCGATGTGCAATGGCGTACCTTGCGTTATTCCACTATGAGTTATGAGAGTACTGAAAAGCGAACCCTCCTTCCTCTACCCACCTACTACTACTACTACTCTACTCCTACTACAGTACAATCTAACAATGGTCCCTGCCACGCATCTCCTACTTTCTATCGTTCCATTGAATATAAGTTTAAACAGCACGCTACATTTCCCATTTACTAATACTACCATGAAAGCAATCTACCACAAGTCGAACTGAAACCCCATTGTCAGCGTCTAGATTGCGGTTTCCAGGGTGAGCCTCAGAGAATTCACATTTCCCTCAATTCAACTATCTGATCATAGAGATTGAAGTGAAAAATACGAATATTATGGTCTTGGCGGAAATTTAATGCGGGGTAGCTTGTCACAAGCGAGAGTACTATTCTTCAGCCATTGACGGGTCTCATTTTGAAATATTAAGTTAAAAATTTTTTTAAAAAAATTTAAATGTAGTGCGGGAGGTCATTGCTTTGATTGAATATTTTCGAATTTCGATTGTTGTGAATAGCTAAATGTCTTAAAAACATATCCACAAAATATTAAGGCAGTCCAACGATTGCCGAAAGATTTTCAAAATATCCTCTTCAATTATTTAGAGTAATGAACATAAACAAATGTCGGAGCTCCTGGAAAGGGGAAGGTGAAGGAACTATTTCTGACGGTACAGAGATAGGGTTTAATAACGAAAATGAGGTAAAACACAAAAATATTAAAATGACTTGATTCATTTATTGTGCAACTTATATCAAAGCGTCAGATACCTCACGTCCCCCGGATAATGACGTCAACTACATTGATAACTGAAGAAAAGGGATGGGGAAGGACTTACTTAAGACGTTTCACTAATTCCGCATCCTGAGACTCGGTGAACCACACAGAAGGAAAATGTTGAGCAAATTTGGTGAATTCTGTCCCAAACAGGGTGGGGGGAAGCGTTTAGTACGTTTGACAAATTCCCTCTTGCGAGTACCACTGAACCAAGCGGAAGAGGATTGCTGAGGTGAGAGGGGGATAAGGGGAATCCACTAGCGCAAGAGGAGTGTAGGTCACTACGTAGAAGGTAGAAGCGTTTCATCGGTGTCCAATTGACTCACTACGAGACAAACAACAGACGCAAAGGTGTATGTTATTTATGATTAATATGATGAGTTAATGTTGAATCTCGTCGAAAGAAATCTTTTTTTTTCAAGAGCGTGAGAGTCGTATGACGGCTGCGAGAGGCACCTCCGTGTCGAAGCGTTCGTCCTCCAACAAACGCATCACCGTCAGACCTTCGTCCGCGCGAGGCACTCAGTACGTGGAGGAGGAGGAAGGGATGACGACGGACGCGGACGCTCTTCGGGGCACCGTCATCTCCATCAGTCCAACAGGCGGCGACCTCGACGATGGTGGCGACCTCGACGACAGAGAGACCTCGGGCAAGTTAACGGACTCTGTTCTTCTTCTGCTCTTCCTCCTTCTTTTCCCCTTTCCTTCTTCTTTTCCCCTTTCCTTCTTCTTTTCCCCTTTCCCTTCTTCTTTTCCCCTTTCCCTTCTTCTTTTCCCCTTTCCATCTTCTTTTCCCCTTTCCCTTCTTCTTCTCCCCTTTCCCTTCTTCTTCTCCCCTTTCCTTCTTCTTTTCCCCTTTCCGTCTTCTTCTCCCCTTTCCCTTCTTCTTTTCCCCTTTCCGTCTTCTTCTCCCCTTTCCCTTCTTCTTTTCCCCTTTCCCTTCTTTTCCCCTTTCCATCTTCTTTTCCCCTTTCCCTTCTTCTTCTCCCCTTTCCTTCTTCTTTTCCCCATTCCCATCTTCTTTTCCCCTTTCCATCTTCTTTTCCCCTTTCTTTCTTTTCCTTCTTGTTCATCTCTTTCTTCTCCTTCTTTTCCTTCTTGTTCATCTCTTTCTACTCCGTCTTCTGAGTAAACCTTTATATGAAACTTTTTAATTGCGAATGGCGCAACAATCGAATAAAATATAAAAATTTCCATCCTGACCCAGTTCCTTCAGGTGAAGACTATTTTTTTAATGTAGACTCGCTAGGTTCTTGCGTCTATTGAAAAAATAAATATTGAATTTAGTGCTATTTTAATAGTTACGATGTATAAACAATACTTTTTTATTAATCTATAGTTTGTAATAATATGTACTTTTCAAATTTTTCTTTTTTTTTGTATTTTAATAAATACAAATTTGTTGGTATACTGTTAATATTATAACACATAGATAACTTTTTATTCGTATCTTAGAAGTGTGTTGAAATGTTAAATCAGCCTCTGCCATAGGATGCCCTTGATGGAAATTGATGGGATAATCCCTTGCTTGCTCCCAAGAGAGTAAATTTGTTTATTGTCCTCCACATGGTCGTACGCAGTATGTAGTTCCGTTTCTGACAGTAAAGTTTTTCATTAATTTCTAACGTATTCAATAGGAACGATTTACTCTCATTAACGTTCACAGAAATGCTTATTATATGGAATATACCTAACTCAAAAATGTTTTGCATAAATATTTGTATTACACTCATTTCACAGTTTTCCACATTTAAGGGTTATTTGCGTTGATAAATAGTTCAGTAGTTGCTCGTATCAAAGATGTTTGTTCAGGTCCTGGAGACTCGTTCTTTTAACTCACTGCAAGATATATTTTCCTAAATTAATAGTATTACGAGGGAAAAAAGTTTACATATTCCTCTAAATAAACATAGTGTCGGAAAAAATGTGGAGTGGTTTGTCGCCAAAGAATTTAATGGACTACCTCATCACTTAAAAAGCACAAACCTAGAAAAAGAAGAAAAAAATCAATTAAAGGAATACTGAGTATGGCCATTTCTTTTATTGTAAATACTGTAATGCTCATTGATTGAGCTGATTTTTTATAAATACGTGAGATTGTACATGAACACTTGATGAGTTAATTTATGTTAATATATTTTGATTTTCTGTAACTAGATTTTAATAAAATTTATTTAAATATGCATTACTCTTCATGTAAGGAATTTTTTAAAATAATTGAACCATTTTTGAGAAATTTCCCAGAAAGCACTTTGATATTCATATGAAATACCCTTTTATCTTAAAAGTTTAAAAAGATTGAGGTCAAGTACATCGCCAACACGCATATACTACGCTAAATACGAATTGTGCATGAAATTTATTCATTCGTGTAGCCGAAGTCGGTCCGAAGCACAGACGGACAGGCGGACGTCATGCTAAAAACAATCCTTTGAAGAAAAAAACACCCAAAACGGATATTTCCGTCAAAATCTCGAGATCGGTTTTTTTACAATATACCGAGTGTTTTAAAATGAATATCGGGGTTCTAATACATAATAGTATTTATTGCATTCAACTTACAATTATAAATAATACATCAAATGTAAGAGCAACTTAAACAGTTTTTCCTACAAGTGTTCAATGTGAGCAACAATCGTCACATGGTACACATTCCATCGATAGGCGAGTTCTTCCCAAACCTTGATCAGTGTGTCTGGAGTAATTGTTGCGACGACTGCTTCTTCTTAAGTCGAGTAGGTCAGTTGGTAGCGGAGGCACGTAGTACACACGATCCTTTATGTTGCAAATATCGATTTATCACAGAAGACGCGACTCGGTCCAGAAAATCGTTTCGTTTGCAAAATTGTCTCATACTCTCCTGACAGACGTCACTGGAGTTGCTGATCCACGACTAGCCTCACGGACTGATTCGTATAGGGGCCAGGGGCGTGAAAGACTCTCCCCCTCTCTCTCTCTCCCACTCGTTCAATACGTCCTTCAGCCACTCTCTTGGTTGTTCCTCACACTTCCCGTCTTCAAACTTACGTGTGTTGCGGATGTTGTTATCGCTTGGAGGATTACGATGGATCTTAATACGGAACGCACGTTGCACTGAAACTACAGATTCACTCCTTGAAAAATTGTAAAAAAAAACCATGAAGCTTCTGCTCACTAGTTGCCATCTTTGCTTTGCTTTGCGCATTCTAAAGGAAGACAGAGGAATCAGTGCATACGCATGCACAATGCACACAGGTGTACCCAACAAAACTGTTTGAGTTACTCTTTCATTTGATGTATTATTTATAATTGTAAGTTAAATGTAATGCACACTACAAAGCCTCAAAACCTAGATATTCATTTTGAGACGCTCCGTATTTTTTGTGAAGTACGTTACTTCTTCAAATTGTAAATACACGAAAAAGTGCATCGTGAGTTGATGTATCTGTTAAGACGGTTGGGTATATGCATTTGCACGTGTCGCGCAGTGATCGTGGACAGACGCAGTGGATCGATTACGGTTTCGCCGCGCGTCACCGTCAAGATGAGCTCCAAGCCTCCGTCGACGACTTCGAGGACGAGTTCCAGACGGACCGGTTCGACTTTGGTGATGGACGACCGCTTTTCCAGCAATATGGAACCTGGAGTCATGGGGGAGCCGAGGATGTCTTCTCAGGTACTCGATTAGTCTCCTTAGTTAGAGTCCATTAAGAAGAGAGCGACGCCAGCGACGGAAATGTAACGCGAAGTTTCTCATCACTCCCGAAAACGCTACGCGGAAAGAGAGTCTCATAGTATTACCACGTGCGTACGTGAAGAACAGCGCACTTTCATTGGGCAGCTCGACACCTCATCTCACATGCAAATCTCACCAACCGGAGCCTAGCGAACACGTGTTGCAAAAGCAGTTATGCTATGAGAAATTACGCACTCACATACCCCGGACGTAATTCTGTATTCAGGACTCTTCATCAATAAATTTAACCTTTCCGTGGCTCATGTGGTACCGTTCTAGCTCAACACCAACTCATCCCGGGTTCCATTACCAGATTTAAAATAAAATGGGGTCAGAAAAAATTTGTAGCTTCTCACATTAATTACTCAGTTCATATAGCTGTGACTAGTGAAAAGCGAACCCTCCTTCCTCTAATCACCTCCTGCTAGTATCAATAACTCTGTTACTAACAACTCCTTCTAACCCCTCAACTTGGGCCAAGCTGTTGGTAAACCCAGCTTACAGGCCCACCTACTAACAACAGTCTCTACCACCCAACTCCTACCTCCTATAGCTCCATGTANAATAAGGGCCAAGCTGTTGGTAAACCCAGCTTACAGGCCCACCTACTACCCAACCCCTATCTCATATCGCTCCATGTAGATAAGCTTCAATAGCACTTAGCTATATTTCCCATCTACAAATAATACATTTCAGAGAATTTACATTTGGAATGTTTAAACAAAATAACACAGATCGCGGGAGAGTTTATACATGATTACGCATTTCTTAATTTATTATACAATATTATAATCATCAGGTTTAGATGAAGGACAAACGCAAAAACCATCGAGAATCGTGTTTTCGTAGTGGCAAAGGAAAAATACGTAATGACCCGTGATACTAAGAATAAACTAAAATACGATAGAAATGAAGAAGGCAAAGCCATCTGTAATGGATAGGAAAACAACACAGAACATACACAAACAAATGTAGAATATATACAGAATGTTTCGCAATTCCTTTCACAGGCTTCTAGGGGATGTAGAGGGGACTTAGTAGATAAAGTTTTGATAAGGAACCAATTTCTCGAAATGTACCATTTGGATGTAAAATAAGTTTCAAAATCGGGCCACTTTCAAATCTACCGCTTGCAAACATAATACGCAAGATACACACTGGACCAAATCCATGGCCACCGCGGTATCCACCACGGCTACTATGCAATACATAAAAGATGGATTGAAAAATCAGGGGGTTTGGAGCAATGATAAATTCTGATACGGATTCAGCGCTTCCAAATTCATAGGGCTACGTAGGTCTAGCTTTTGAAACATATCTATTTTATAACTCCCAACTTCCGAGTACCTTCTCCTGGACGAGCGTTTGCATCGTCAACGTCCAGGTAAAAATTGTGACGGACCGGGACTCGAACCCGGGACATCCTGCTGTGGCCGCAGGTGTACTGTCCACTGCACCACCCGTCTCGACTCCTCAAGTCCGTTTATTTGACGATGCAAACACAGATCCACGAGTAGGTACTAGAAAGTTGTGAGTTAAAAATGGCCCCCGACCCGTAGATATGGAGAAACTGGGTTTAAATGCTCCCAGCATGGCAGCCACCTCTGGTCACATATCCCCTGAATTGGGGATGTGACGCAGGTTGACTGAAACAGACCAGGTGGATGTTGTGTACCGACTTGAGGTGTCGAGGTGAATGGTGCGGTGGACAGCACAACTACGGCCAGAGCAGGTACTCCCGGGTTCGAGTCTCGGTCCGTCACAAATTTCACCTGGCCGTTGACAGTTCAATTTTATATTTTTGTGTACCTGGGAATTGTAAGTAATGGTTCTTACTGTTTCCCAATTAAACGATTCAAATGCAACAGTGAATTTTAAAATTACGCACCATGCATAAGTTGTAATGTGAAAAAATTTACAGATATTATTAAAGGAGGTTAATAAAAGTTCCAATTTCCTAACAAATAATGTTTTCCACGTGACTGATGTACATTATCTTATACTTTATCACTCAATTGTTATAGTAATTTAGTTACTGATAAAAAAATCCTTTTTTCATGCATGTTGATTTTGCTCCTTTTGTTTTTAATAGTTAATTTCTAACTATGCAAACTTTGCACGGTTGTGTACATTTTCTCTGTAGCCCAATCCTGGCCCGGGTTCTTCTCAGGTTTTCCTTCAGATAGTGGCGGATTTTCTTTGGGCGGGAATGTCATTAATAACTTTGTTTTATTAATCTTGAATTTTTACTGCAAAACTATCAAAAATTTACTTTGGAATAATAAATGGATAACAGTACGAATTTGATAAAAATTTTCTTTTCTAAATATTAAATCCGCCACTGCTCATGAGCAGTTCATCGGAATTGAAGGGATTGTCCCTTGCTTGTCGAAATTCAACCCCGGGGTTCCTGCTTTCCCCTCCCCCATTTCGAGGGTATGGGGATGTGGCTCAGTCTGTCCGGGGTTAGGTCAGGATGAACATGGCGTATTAATGTGGGGTGCGAACGGA
>NNCF01134723.1:0-19744 GCA_002313205.1 Laupala kohalensis
TAAATATGTAACGCGAATGTGTGTCTGTCTGTTTGCTACCAAATCACGACTCAACCACAGAACCGATCGCGTTGAAATTTGTAAGGAGATAGCTTAGATGCCCAGAATGAACATAGGCTAACTTTTTTTTTCAAAATATTTGATACGAAATTGGGGGAAAAGAAAGTTATATTTGTAAACGGTTACATCTATGAATGACAATTTTAATTGCCTCAAAGTGTGCTTCAAGCAAGTCCGCGACAGCAATTGTCTATCCACAAAATTAACCTAAATTATCAATAAAACGTCATTAAAGTAGAAGTCGCAAAATACTTCATTTTAAGAAAATAACTTAAGAAGGAAAAAATCAAGTATCGTCAAATGTAATGGATAATTTGTTTTGTGAATTGTGAAGATTAAAAACGTCTTTTAGTCGTAAAATTTCGACGAATCGAATAGATCTTACAAGAATTTTCATAAAAAGGTGTAGCCACGTCGTGCCTAGGAAGCGAAAATTCAACTGTTGTAGTGCATAGTCAAATTTTGAATTAAATTTGTGTTTTCATGAATTTGAAAAATGCTGTACATGTTGTTAGAAAACAATATGTAACAGTATTTTGATATTAAAATATTGATCGATTATTTTCTTGAGTAAATGTGTGTTAGTCTATGGACAATCCAGGGCAACGCCGGGTAATCAGGTTTTCCATAATGTATATGAGGTTGTTAACTTCTATTTCCTTTGATTTTACTCTCGTTTTATAAAATCTGACTTTCTACGAAAGCTGTGTAAATATTATATTCTTTTGAAGTTTTACGACCCTTTTTTATTTAAATTGTAATACTTCAAAATAAAATAATATTTTCACAGCTTTCATATAATGTCATATTTTATAGGGACATACTTTTTAAACGAGAGTAAAATCAAAGGAAATCGAAGTTAATGTACCCATATTCATCATGGACTACCTGATTACCCGGCGTTGCCCGCAANAAACGACCCATTAAAAAAAATTAAATTAAGATCTGTAATGACCTTGATGTTGGCGAGCCCCAAACCCCCAATTTATGAAAATATTTAATTTATTTTTCACATTATTGATATTGCAATAGAAGTATTTCTTATTTATTACATGCGACAGCAGAGCTCTGTGGTTCTGCAAAGGTAACGTAGGTTATCAGTAAAATGTGAAATGCATATAAAGAAGTCCAAACATGAAACTAATACAAATAAATCTTCCCAAAGCAATGTACTTCAGATGTTTAAATACTGATAATAAATTTGAACGTAAAAAGCCCTGTTTCATTTCCTATTCTATAGTTATATATCAATAGTTTCAACGCGTCATCGTAGAGAAATATAATTGAATGTGTGATACATCTGCCATGTGGGTTTTCTACATCATTTCCTATTCAAGCACAATCACCAGTGACTTTATTGTTTGATCTGATTTATTATTTTAACTTCATAACTACGAACACAATTGATCATCATATTGATTTAATAACGTCTTAAATGGTGATAAATACGTATGGAAGTAAAGGAACGTGAAAAAGTCCAATTGAAAGCGACCAATCTCTGAACTCAGCTCTTTCAACAATATAGTATCTTCAATACACACGCTTTATCACGTTTTATGATAAAGTACAAACACTATGAACCAGATGATTCTATAATTTTATATATCATATCACGCGAAATTGCTTTAAAACCGAATTTTGAAAGTAAGAGATAATGAAATGAATTTCTCATCAGCGAAAACCCAAAAATCAACTTTCAAGTATTTCTTCTAGAACTTTGCGAAAAGCAATATTCTAAAATTAATGGAATTGTCCATTTTGTTTTTTACCGTTCTTCCCAAGTATTTCTTTTATAATTTGTTTTCTTATCTCTATTTTTTTCTATTTCTATTTTATCTTTTTTAATAAGTCTGCGTCTATTAATATATTCTAATTATTTTGTAGGTATCGTGTATTGTTTTGGAGAAATTAGTGGCTTATACTAAAATGAAGTAAAATAGTATTAAAAATTAGTAACTTATGTGATGATAGAAATATATATATATATCGTATATCTTTATTTAAGACATAGAGTAAATAAGATAATTTTTTAAAAATTATAGTTCAATAATGAATATTAGAAACATAAAGGTGTTGCTTACATCGCCACTAGCTCTTCCGACCAATTCTTGAAAGCATTTTATCATATATGCATCACTTACGTTGATATCCCTCTATCTCTCGCCTCATATCTTGTTTAAAACAATCGAAACTCCCTTCTCTGAAATCAACGAATATTCAGCATCGTTTTTCTGAAATTTCATTGATTAGACAAGCTCTTTTATCGTTAAATTTTTTGTACACTAAAATTTGTATTATTAACTTGTATTAAATTTATTGATTCCTTTTCTCTACTAATGAGTAATCGGGTAAAGAAGAGAACATCATTCGAAAATACACGATAGTAAATGTAATTGTATGAATCAATTTTATTGTTTTAATTACTATCATGACTCTGCGAAATTAATATGAAGAGGGGTCTCCGGGTCAGAGATTTCGAATCATTCGTTTAGAGTAACAAGTCAGTACTTGTTCCAGTATTTGAACTGAAATTTGGTCTTCTCACACTGAAAACAATAGTGGGTATCCTGACTGTTAAAGAAAGAAGAATCTTCGGGAATTAGTTTTGGTAAACGCACGTACATTTCCTATAAGCTGTCCAACAAATCCGTCATACATTCCCTATAAATTGAAAAAAATATTTTATTTTCCATACTATAATAATTGAGTCGAAATTAATCGTATTAGATCCTCTTACTCAGACTAATTCTTCATTAATCTTGTAGTCATTAATCGCTATTCATCTCGTTGCCACTTGCAGACACGAGATTGGCCGGGTAGATGGGAAGCTTTGTTTCATGACACTTGGTTTAACATAATGAAAATTTCATAAAAAATAATGAAGTGGTGCAAAAACATCTAAAATTACGTGACATGAAAAAGATAAGAAAATGAACAGAGTATGAAAAAATTCTTAGTATGGAAATAAAGCCTATAAACACAAATACGAATCGACATTCGTGTACATATATAAATATAATTATGCCATTTATTTCCCTAACTTATTCAATAATACTTCAAGAATTTTATTGAAACTTACCTCCTACTATTCACACATTGAACACCATCTTTTCTTATATTCGAACCCTTCTTCTTAATTTCAACTTAAAGCGAGGTAACATCAGAAAACAAAACAAAGGAAATGAAGATATATGTTTCTGAGGCTCTTCACTTCACAGCAATATGTGAGGAATAACCCGCCAAACTCGGTTTCGCACGGGAGGCAAAATTGTTTCACTTCTTTCTGCTGATTTGCGAAGACAAAACTAGCATATTCACACCAAAAAATTGTAATGATATCATGATAAATAGCGGAAATTCTATAAATAAGTTTTTCTCAAATTCTTTCTTTTAAATAAGGTACTTAGAAAAAACAATTTCTTAGTAATACAATACCATAATTTCAATATTTGGAGAAATCCTCATAAAACGTTCCCTCCCTGCATAGAGGAATGAGTCCTAGACGAATATTTTCACCTATTCGAAAAGCGAAACATAATAAACAAATCGGTGTTCAGATATTTGATTTACATTCGAATACAAACATGATATATTAATTAGTTCGTGAAATATAGTGAAATTAGCGCGTATTAGAAAAACCTCATTTTACCCCTCTTCATATCTCAGAAAATATCCCAATATCTTTTCTCGTTAATACTTCACAGTTTAACAGCAAGATCTCGTCGAAATGTCAATTTCCTTATTCAAATAAATTGAGATATATTTCAGTGTCAAATACATTAAAACACACTTCACCTTTCTTCGCTAAGAATCTCTCTTACCACTTACTTTAGGTTATTATTAAAGCATTTATCTCTCTTTGTCCTGTGCACAAATGTGTCTGAACGTTAGCTGTTTCAAACTGCAAAGGACGCATACGCAAAGGAATATTTGTAAGGAACCATTTCCTATGACGCACAATAAATCTTAAAGAAATTATAATATTACCTCGGTGTGCGTTCACTTCGGTTTTCATCGATTTTTCCAGAAATATTTGCTAATCGTTAGTTGTCTCGTATTTTGTCGGCGTACCAACTTAGCCTCGTTCTTAATTTTGCGAAACCAATATTCGCAAACTAATTTAATAAAACTGCCTTGTCTCATAAAATCTTAATTTGTAAAATATATTCTTAATGAACACTTACAATCAGTGGCGGACCTGAACTCTTAACAGATAAAATTGAAGTTGATAAATATCATACTTTGTAAAAGTGTTACCAGATTAATAATTGTTATTGGTTATAATTGTTATTAATAATACTTGTTATTGTTATTAATAAGACCAGATTAATAAAATTGATAATACCCTATTAAAAATGAATTATACCATATTAATAACTGTAATAATAACTTATTAATAATTTTATAATACCAGATTGTTAATTATTTATTTGATAATATTAAAAGTAATATTTATTAAATTTGTGTTGTAAAACCATAATTTTAAAACAAAAATCCCCCTTGAATACGGTCTAGATCTGCCATTGTATACAACACAACACTCCTTCAATACCCCTACTTTCTATCTCTAACGGTTTTTTAAATCTTCTTTAATAAATGAGTAAGTTAATGAGTGTAATATTTGTCTCTTTAAATTACCTTTCAAATTCAGTGAATGTGGGGAAATAAATGTATTATGGCTGAATATATCCATATTTGTTATTGAGAGTACGTCTATGTTCAAATATACCGCACATCTTCTTTGCATGATGAATAAATAAACAAATATTATTGTTCAAAATAGATATTTAAATTTAATTTATTCTACATCACTCAATTTATTAATTTCTAACCGAATAGCAAATTATCGAACGAGACGATAATTCTGTGAATAGAAGTAAGTTAATAGCGAAAAAAGGAATAGCATACTCCAGAACAGTGGTGTTGGGATAAATGATGAGGCGCGAAAATATTTCCGTAACGAAAATTTGACAAACGTATTAATCTTTATTAAAATAACTTAGAAGTCCGCGAGATGTAAATAATGAATTTAGTGATACGTGAGGTCCAAAAGATTGACAACCACTACTCCAGATCTACTCCAAGGAATTAGTACTCCAGCATTCACCTCCAAGACAATGGTTGTAATTGGTGTTCCACGAACTACATGTAACCCGGGAGAGTTTCGGGAGTGATTCGAGGGAGGATGTAGCAGCAAATACAAAAAAGTAGCTAATAAATAAGTATTTCTCTATATTTTCGCCAACATTTCTCTATATTCGGTGTCTCAAATGTGCAATTTTGTTCCATTGATAACAAACCAACAAAACTATAAATCAATTTGTTTCATTCGGAATGGATTCCCACGACATTCCGACACAATTTACTTCCGGCTCACAACTTCCTGTCTCACTCCGGCCCTCAATTTCCATTAAAGGTAGATGCACTACGGTATTTTCTCAAATATTAAGGAAATCGAGGTTTTTCCCTTCACATGGACTGAATTCACTGAAATTGGAAAATTCAATCGCCAAAGGAGTTGTAGTTGATAATTTTCACTCTTGGTTTTTTATTGTAGGACGAAGCCAATAATTATCTGATATTAAAACATGATATTAAACGTATATTTTTGTTTGGGAGACATTTCCGGTAGAACAATTTTTTTTCGCATTTCTTGTTGAATTAATCTTTTATATGCCACTTTTTAGTTGTTTTTTTAGTTACGTGAAGCTGATAATTGTGTCAGGATATTAAACATGAGAACGCGAAAGTCATCCCTTAGAAGCCCATACTAATTAGTAATCCAATAATTAAAAAATTTTGCGATGTGAGCGTACAAAAATTATCGACTTCGGAGAGATAATAGTTCAAACTATTTGTTTTATAACTATCATTTAAAACATTTTTTTCTCTGTATTTTAACCTCGTTACTCTGACGGACAGAATACCCAAGAAATTGAAAACAACATATACTTTTTAAACTATACCTTAGTTTTAAAAAAAACAAGTAAAGAAAAATAAAGTGAAGAGCATCATAAAATAATGAAAAACAAGTACTTTGATGAAAAGTCCTGATAATATTATCAAGTTCATTCCCCGATTTGGGCATAGCGAAGGAGAAAGTACCACATAAATTATGGGTCCGGAGTTTAGAAATTAAAAGAACTAATTTGGATTCAAGTGTGAAGAGAAATGATGAGATTTTTTATGAATCAAAAGCCGAGACAGGAATCGGCGCTTATTAATAAACCTCAACCAACTAGTTTTCTTGTTTAGCATTCCGTAATGAGATCGTTTCATATTAACCCAGAAATAAATCGGATGATTTATTCTCTTTCTTTTGAAGATTGTGATGGTCACACATTTTACAATAAATGTTTTACAGTAGTCAAGGTATTGTAAAATGAATTCTCCAGTAAAAATATACCAGGTAATTTCATCACATTTTTTAAACTGTTAATTGTATAGTTATTTTTAGCGCTTTTAATATCTCGATCACATTTATCTCCAATTTTGAGATTAATCTCGAATGTCTGCATTAAATGACCAACGATTATTGTGTAAATAATAAATGAAAGACAGCACGTATTTGATAAATAACTTCTTTTAGAAATATTAAATCCGCTACTGCCTTTGCACCATTGATCGGAATTGATGGGACGGTCACTAGGGGGTTTCGAGTGAGTAACTCAGTTTATTGGTCCCCACGTGGTCATACATAGGTTGCAACGTTCTTTCGACAATGAAGATTATTATTTATTGTCTCTTTTTATTTGACTTCGTGTATAGCGACACCATTCTGTCTTAACGACGTGTAGACGACGAGTCGATTGGAAACCATTTCTATCGATTGGTACGATTGGTTTCAACGACACTCGAATTCACGCTGCGAAGCTATCAAACACAAGTTTACTCTTTTCTTCCAAGGCAATAACCAAGGAGACTATACGGAATGTGACCATAAAGTAATATTACAACAGGAGGGGAAAGTAGGGTTGCACCATCTAGGGGGAGTTCCGTCAACTAAATCGACAACCACACTGCGGGTGACCGATATCAAAACTAGTTGGTCGTTAGGTTAGCAAGTCTAGCAGTTCTTTCTGCACCTACGTTCTTCATTATTTGCAAAAATAGTTCGCTTCCATAAGTTGTATTACTTACTATCCAAATTCAAACACGTCATCTTAATTACAGCTTTTGGGGGAGGTGAAGTAAACGGACAATAAAAACATATTTCAGTAATGTACATACAAAATGTATTCTAAAAATAATGATACATATTACATGATTTAGACATACTCAATAACACAAGAAAATATTTCGTAACGGTATAAAATATACACAAAGATATAGGGAAAATTATGCAATAACACTGGAATAGATTCTATAACATTGAAAAACATTCAATGATATGAAGAAACATACCGGAAAACTTGAACACAAACACGTTTTACTTGAGCATTGTCGTTTTACGAAGTGAAACGTTCTCACAACCTCGCTCAATTCTCGTGTCCACTGTCTGCTATAAAATACATCCACGGCCTACTTCACCTCGCTAATTATCGAACTTCGTCAATTTTGGTGCATTTCTTTGATGATATAGATGACAGAACTGGCAATATAACTTCCTGCGACAGTATATCTCTCTCTCTCGAAGACATACTATAACTAATAGAAAAGTAGTTAGAGGAACTCCCCTTAGACGTCACTACGAGTAAAACGACACCAATGCCCTCAAGGTTGAGTCGCGCAACTGGCCCAGTTTCCTCTCCTGTTGGTATTTTACTTCATGGTGTGATACTTAAGGAGTCAAGCTATATTAGGATTCATGTAAAATATAGTGGTACCCATGAATTAGTGAAGTGGTTCACGGTGTTGCCACAATACCAATTGGTAAATTTGTAATGCACCAATCATGCGTCCACTCTATTCTCTATGTAATTTATATTATGTTTCCATCCATAGCCTACTGAGAACGTCATTTAATACTTTTGTTAATATTGATCTAGAATATGTCAGCACATTATACATACGATCCATTTTGGAATAATAAATTGATAACAGTAAAAAAATTGATATTAAAAAACAATTTTGTTAAGTATTAAATCCGCCAATGCCCTTGGGCCCTTGATCGGAAATGATGGGATGGGTTGCTTGTTTCCGGAGAGTAACTTCACGTGGTCATACGCAGCTTGCAACTGCGTTTCTTAACTATAA
This sequence comes from Laupala kohalensis, assembly GCA_002313205.1. Taxonomy (NCBI): domain Eukaryota; kingdom Metazoa; phylum Arthropoda; class Insecta; order Orthoptera; family Trigonidiidae; genus Laupala; species Laupala kohalensis. The sequence continues at coordinate 8,257 of NNCF01134723.1, forward strand.
AGTTTATAACAATATCAATTTAATTATGATCGTAGACGTGAATAATGTCAATTAATTCCTGATACTTGTATATGCACTATGTTACAATTAGTCATGTAGTAATGGTTCATGTTTACATTAGCATATGAAAATTACATAAAAGTATTTATATTTATATTTATTATGCAAATTATGGAATTCTGCAAACAGCTGAGTATAAACATTATTCTCTTTAACTAGACAGGGTATTTTTGAGTCAAATTCGGCCCTGTTGCAGTTTATAGCATTTGATAAACGACAAGCCGTTGGTTCTGCATTTTCTTCCCCACTGCCCGTCGCATGGGAGAACAGCGATAAATGCCGTAAATAACTTCTACGGACTGCGCTAGATGTAAAGGAAATGAAATATAAGACCGGAGTCTGATCGACACGAATGTTCCCATAACAATCATATTTTGATTAACTGCGGCATTCAATTCGTATCATTATCTAGATCAGTACCATTTTGTTTATTCATGTCAAAATTTTTGTACGAATCTGGTTATAAAATTTTTGCCACGGAACAACATAAAAGGTTAGAACCTTCGAAATAAGATTTACTAATGATATAAGCATACATTAATTCACTCACAAGTGAACAAAGAAATCGATTTCAAGAAATTTATTGTTGCTCTGTTCTACTTTACAATTAAACGGTTTAATGACAATAATAGTCAAAGGTCATTTTCCATAAAAGTAAAAACAAATGTCAAATTTCACTGATATTTTATTTCACTAATATTGTTCCTGACTTTCGACCCGTCCACCATTGGCTTCTACGTCATGGTCATAGAAGCTAATACTTGTAGCAACCATGCTATTTACGAAGTCAAGCTAGTTCATACGTCGTATTATTTCCTTCACAAATAACTTTTTGTTGCAAATTATATTCCTTTTACTAGTTACTTTTATTCATAAAACTATCATACAAAGTATATTAAATATAAATAATGATATTAATTAGACATTACACGGTAGAACTAACTATGGTACCTCTTTTCGTACTTGACAGTTAACGCTCAAAGCAGAGGTGTACCAGATCTTGTAAGCAATACTTGAGTACAACCAAAACAACTCCTGGCCAATCCCTTCACACACTGAACATGATTCGATAAAAAATAAACCTCGTGGCCTGAACCTTATCATAAGTCATGAAATAAAATTTAATAATGTATATCATAAATAAATTCAGAATTTGCAAATGTTCAACTATAATTTCAGGACTGTACAAAGTAAAATTGTTTCTGTGTAATGTATTTTACTTATAACTAGAATAGTGGAGTACATGACTCAGTTAAGAGCGTATAAATAGTCAGTATTTTTACTTTGAAGGTTCTTTGAGTTTAATCTTACTGATTTAGTGAAACCATAAGCACATTATATTTTTTGTTCTTTAAACAATTATACGCATCATCCATGCTTACGCATGTACCTGTATGCGTGCATTAACTTATGTCGTATGTGTAATTAAGTAAGTCGGTATTGCATCAACTGTGCACAGCGTATGGTCCTCAATGACTGTGAACTCCATTCTGTGTAATCGCTGCGACTTTCTTTCTTAGCACGTTTTCAATCGTTTCCAAACTTTTCGAGAGGGTAAATTCTTTCATGGAAAAAATTCCATTCGACTCGTGCACAGTTCACCCCAATGCACAGTGGTACCAAGTCCCAAAAATAAAAGGTCACAATGTAATAGAATAACTTGTATCAAATATTTAAACTTCTTCTAAATACGCTCTTAATGCGCTCTTTAGTCAAAACACATACCGTATTGAAAAATTTAAAAAAAATATCAAATAATATTTATTCCTTACGTATTTTATAACGAACCATCACTACTATCAATGTATTTACGCAAAAAATATGTGAATTTACAAAAAGAAATGTGTTCTTCAATGTTACTCACGCTGTCTATTCCTATTTGGAGCACACGCTGTAGCAAAAATTCAGTTTAATCTTATTGATTTGTAAGCCACAGCACTATGAAGCAATGTTCTAGATTATATAACATCACATATCTCCTCTTTCTATCTTGTAGTCTGTATTTATCCAATATAAGCGCTAATCCTTAGGGTTTATAAGAAGCAATAAATGTCCCGATTATACATTTTTTTAATATCATAACTATAAAAGTTTATAAAGATAATTGTCTTCTTTTTTCTTGAAACAAAAATTTTATACAATATGATAATAATTTTCTTCCCTGCTGAATTTTATCAAGATTTGTTTAGTAGCTCAGATGTCTTTTTTCACCAAACAGATAAGTGCTCTCTCACATTTTAGTAAGGGTACAAATATTTATTTTCAAAATTCTCTTAAGTTTAAGTATTTTAATACGTTTTTTAGACTTCTTTCAATAATTTAGGTTAACATTTGTAGATAGACATGTTCTGTCGCGAACTTTTGAGACGGAAAATATTGCCATTCATTGACGCCACCTACCTCTGTTTAGGCAACGTACGCAAAAATCTCTGAGGTTTGATTTTTCTCCCAACTTCATTGTCTAATATCATTATTGTTTCTTAGTTGTGATATCTAAGGTAACAAAATATATACTAAAACCCTGCCAGATAACATATATGTGAATTAAAACACAGAATCACAAAAATCGGATAGGCGGTACACAGAATAAAAATAAAAAGTAACACGCGGAGTTTACGTATTTCATGATTTTTCGAAAAAGATTTATTTTTGTATAAAGAAGTCTTCAATTCATCAAATCCAATTTTTGTGATAATTCCTATCAACTTCCTTTGACGCTCTCAGTTTGACACTAACACCGTGATCTATATAATAACTTGTGCATGGATCTTCAATTTGTTAGTTGATTAATTTAATTATTGTTAGTAATATAAACAAACACATGACAAAAGTGTACACAAAAATCGTACAACCTCCATCGTTTCTCTTCTCTGTTCACTTTTACAAATACAAGATGCAAATCTCGAATACTCCAACGTCGTCCTACATGCGGATGTGTAACCCAGACATCGTTACAAAGGAAGCCTCTATCTGCGCTGGCAATCAGCCGACGACGGTTCTGTGAGATAAGGACCATACAAAGACTTGTGGTATCGATCATTAGCGAGGACTTTATTTTGTTCCTGACATAGATTTCTAACATGGTTTAGTATTAGAGATGTTTTGTAGATTGACTTAAAACATTGAAGCGTCTCAAAAGAAAAATTAAATATTTTTGATAGTGGGATATAATTATGAAAAAATTATTTAAAATTATCTATGTAATCTATACAAATAACAGTGAATTATTTGAAATATATGTTGCATGGAAATTATTTTCCATAGTAATCGACACAATTTTTTGAAATTTTAAAGGGTTGATGCAATTAATATGCAAAGTATGATTCATATGATTGATTTACAAGGACAGAGAAACAATTAAAATAACAGCTTATCAGAAGAAGTGCATCTTCACTCACATGACGGACGACTGCCTGGATTTCAAAATGATGTGTAATTAAACCCTACGTACATATTAGCATACAATACTGAAAACTATGAGTATTTTTTAGGTTTTATTTTTGGTATTTAATTTTTGAAATGTACAAAAGTGAAAATTCAGCATCACGAAAACAGAGGAATATGGAAATTAACATATAAATTTATAATATTATAGAAAAACCCCGGGCAACGCCGGGCATAATGAGCTAAAATGAATCCTGTCCTCTTGACATGTGTTTTAATACCCAGTGTAGGGTGAAATATATCAATTCTCAATATCATATTTCCTTTGAATGTTGGTGTAATTTTTCGTAAGTTTGTTTACCAAAAACAATTATTTTTAAATTTATTTGTGAAATGTGTTAAAATTTTGAATGTCCTGTAACATTTCTTTAAGTTTGTTTGTTTTTTTGTTTTTTTGTTTTTCAAATTCCGGGCGGCGATAGGTAGTTTTGCTAGTATTTTATAGAACTGCATTTTCGTCTCGTGAGACCAAATCAGATGCAATGAAAAACATATCTCCTAGGTGGAATTAAACGTATCGTACATATTAACGTTCCTTATTCTCAATCAGTTTTCGTGTTTCTGAATAACCAATATCCCGTAACAGATGTACTTCGTGGTGTATTCTATAAGTTGCTATCAAAGACTTCCTTAGCCATCGGTTTTGGCGCATGATTATAGTTATAAATTTGTCACATAAAGCAGAACACAAAACAATAGAATTAAATTGTAAAGTAGAAAAGTACTCATTGCAACAGAGGCGGATTTTGTAGGGAAGGGGGAGAGCGTAGATGCCCGAGGATTCTGGATGTATGGAAAACAGGGAGAGTTTGGTAAAAATAGGTGCAATATCGATAAATCCGCTGTTGCCTTTGGGTTCGTGACCGGAATTGATGGTATGATCCATTGCTTGCATGCATTGTTCTCTATATGATCGTATGCAGTTTGTGACGTATTTATTATTGATATTATTATTATTATTATTATTATTATTTTCACAAACTATTTTCACAACTTGTAGTTGGTTTTAGGTGGGGTGCGGAGTATACCAAGCATCCTCACCTCAAGCAATATCACAATTTAAAAATCTTCTGTCTATTCTACAGATGTTAAGGATGACTGCTTTTTGTAAAGTTAGAAATATGTATTTTGGGAGTTGAAATCGATTGATGCTCAGATGCAGACTGTGAGGGATGACTCCAGTGGTGGACAGGACTATAGGAACTATATATACACATTCCACATTCCATAAGCGAAGAATTTGTTTTCAAATCTTCAAATTTTTGAATTTTATCATTGCAAGTAATTTGTAGGTTGTGGGTGTTGGTTACTGCAATATCTATGATGTGTGAGATTTTCTCGAGTTTGTCTCTTAGAATAATATCTGGTTTGTTGTGATGGATTGTCTTGTCGGTGAGGATTGATCTATCAAAATAAATGTTGTACCTGCTGTTCTCTAAAATTGATTTTGGGAAGTACTTGTAGGACGGGACAGTCTCTTTTATTAGTCCATACTTCCCGCAGAGTTTCTGATGGATAATATTAACATCCTGATTGTGTCTGTGGGTGTAATGTGCTAATAGAGTGCATACTCCTGTGATGTGCTGTATAGTTTCTGGTTTAATTTTGCATCTCCTACATCTGTCATCTGATGTGTTTGTAAATAATGTCGCAATATAAATTTTCTGTAGTTTTTTGTGCTTATTACTTGGTCCTGAATTGCCATGAGAAATCCCTCCGTTTCCAAGAATAGATCCCCTTTTGTAAGCCAGGCGTTCGACGCAGCTTTGTCGACATGAGGCTCATGTAGATCATGAGGATGTCATGAAGTGGTTTAGATTTCCATTGGCTAATTCTCTGACTGATTTCAACGTTAACTTCATTTGGTTGTGGCGAGTGGTCTGCTAAATTCAAAGGAGTATATTTCATGTCAGCTGCACATATGGTCTTTTAAAAGTTAGATTCTTCCTTCCTCTGGTGAAAGAAAGCTCGGAGTTGCTTTATTTGTGAACTGTGTAGATTCTTCAAGTGTATTATGCCCCTTCCTCCTTCCTTCCAAGGTAGACTGTGCCTTTTTACATTTGAACTCCTGTGGTGTGACCTATTCTTCGTCATGGTGGTCCTGACTTTTCGCTGGAGGTTTTCTATATCTGTTAGTGTCCATGAAACTACTCCAAATGAATACGTGAGGATAGGAATGGCAAATGAGTTAATTGCTTTGGTTGAATTTCGGCCATTTAAATCTGTATGCATTAATTTCTTGACTCGATCTTCAGATTCCTCAGTTAGTTGCTTCTTCATGCATGTATGGTCCATGTATCTAGATTGTTGTAGTCCCAGATATTTGTACAATTCATTTTCTTCCATTCCTTTAATAATTTCATTGTCATTGTATAAAGTTCTCTTTTAATTTTACCGTTGGAAATGGCCTATGTTCTGCACTTATCGGTACCAAGTTTCATTCTAATATCCTTACTGAATGTTTCTACTAGTGTGAGTAAGTGATTAAGCTTGGTTGAGGATGATGAGTGTATTTTAATATCATCCACATACAACAGGTGAGTGATGTTGTGGCTTTGTTGTTCTGCAGCTTCGTTATTCTAATCTCGTACCATTCAGGAGATTGGAAAGTGGGTTTAGGGCAATGCAAAACCAAAGAGCACGAAGTAAATCTCCTTGAAAGATGCGTCTCTTAATATTAATTCTGCCAGTTGTTTTAATTTTTCTGCCTATTCTTAAATAAACGACTGTATTCCACTTTTCCATTATTGTCTTTAGAAAATTAATGAGGGTTGAATTTATTTTGTACATTTCAAGGACTTGCTGAAGCCAAGAGTGCGGGACTGAGTCGAATGCTTTTTGATAATCAATATAGCTGCAGAATAAGTTTCTATTTTTGACTTGGACTTGCTTCAGGATGACCGAATCTATGATAAGTTGTTCCTTACATCCTCTTGAACCTTTCCGGCATCCCTTCTGCTGCTCAGCTGAAATCTCATTCTGCTCCATGTGTCCTAATTAACTTTGCTATACAGAATGTCATGATTTTATATAATGTTTGGAGGCACGTAATTGGTCTATATTTGGCAGAATCGGTTCTTTCTTCCCCATTGAGCAATATAAATGTTCTTCCTTCTAAAAGAAAATTTGGCATTAATTGTCGATTGTTTACAAATTTATTCATGTAATGCAAAAACAAGGGGTGGAGGCAGGTGAACATTTTGAACTAATAATTTTGAATATTGTCACATCCTGGACTTTTCCAATTGTGTTTGTAATTTATGACACTTTAAAAAGTTTCAATGGAAATTTCACGAAAAAACATAGTGTCAATACTCTCAGTCGATGTTATCTCACCATTGTGTCGTGATATGGGCTCAAATGTCCCGCGATCAGAAGCGTTTATCTAAACGATACAGAACTACTGACTGAGCGCGGGCGACAATATAAACACGCGAGACTCAGTGCTCAGGCGCTCGAGGGGAGAGGGAGAGAGATATGTGACTCCACTCCGCCTTGACGGTTAGCATTGACTCAACGGTCTCTACCGAATTTCTTACAACACTCCTTCTCAGTCAGACTAGACTTTTACACTCTCTGCCGAACTCTACCTCGTTCCCTTTTCGGCCTGAATTGACATCAACTGTCTCAGTCGAATCTACTTTCTGACACTATCTTTACCGAAGTCACTTCTTCACAATACTCCACAAGACTCGCCATGCTCGTCAGTACAGCTGTCTCGTCGCCGGACGCTCCATGCCGCCGCTCGTTGCACTCTGGGTGGGTTAGATAATAAAAAGCTATGCCTGAGAATGAAGCTGTTATTACTCTTTCTCTCCTGTCGCTAGTTCTATAAGATTAGGGCATCTCCCACCCCCTTTCTAGCCAGCTCCCCTTAAAGTCGGACGACACAGGTTCTCTCCCTCTAACGTGGGAAGCCGCCGTCGCCCCGACAATTGATCCATGGTGCATCTGTATTGTGTGTCTCACTTTTTGAACAGATCGATGACCAGAATTTCTCCACTTCTATGAGGTTGGGGTGACATTGGTCAGTAGTTTTGCTTGTGTGGTTGGTCTTTATTTTTTCTTGAATTCTTCTGTAAAAGTTCCTTTCGTTCAATTTGAATAACCTGTTGTGAAATATCCTGCGAACGAATGTGTTGTATCTACTCAGTCGAGTTTTTAATGCGTTCAGTTTTTGCTTGAGTGTATCCATAATCTCACTCACATTCTCATTGATTTTATCAAATTTGGTATGAATTATGTATCTAAAATATTTGTAAGACTTTCTTTTGCAGCTTTTTGTTTACATTTTTCCTCATCGCCTGATAAAGACGAGCAAAGTCCTTCCTAATCTTTTCAATTCTCGTGATCAGCCTCATCTTCCATTTGGGCATTGGTTTATCTCCAGTTGGTTTAGTAGTTTCTGTTTATTATGTTTAGTTTAGTTGGTTAGTAGTTATTGGTTTAGTTTAGTTGGATTAGTAGTTTCTGTTCATTATTATTATTATTATTATTATTATTATTGAGGCAATATACGATTCTGTAAGAACATATCAATACCCAATGCAAATAACAGATCTACGTACCTTGCATAAATCATTTTTTAGACATTATAAGAGAATTTATTACTTTTACGCTCGTTTTGGGGGAAAGATGGTCTTGGGTCCGCAACTTTCTTCCCCTTCCCCTTATCCGCCACTACTGTTTCATTTTATGTGCATATGGATGGATGTTTTATGTTAAAGATGATTGTCTATTTGTTGTCAGATCTTCATGAAGAATATCAAAACCTTTCCACAACAGTGAGGTGCTTCGTTATGATCGTATCGACGGAATTAACAGTATAGTACATCGTATTAGAGTTGAAATTTGTTATTGGCAACAATTGAATACCTTTCTAAACGTGTATACTCTTGAACTCGCAGAATTCTTTCGCAATCTAACTTATATTTGTCAAATTACTGTCAATTTTTTTTTAAAGCACAACAAACAAATAATCAAAGATATCAAACACTTAAGACAGAAATTCAAAACATGTTGGGAAAAAATGAAGTATTAACTATTCCTCTCATAATTTCAGCGACTGGAACCATTTGCAAAACACTAAAAGGGAATCTTGCAAAATATTGGCATTAACTAACAATGTAATGCCAAAAATGCATAATAACAAATAGGCAATATAACAAACATAATTTGCTATATAACAAACATGCCACCGAACAAGGAAATTTCTTAGTTTGGACTAAGACCAAATTTTACTTCCGGTTTAGCGAATAAACCCACCCTAACTACCTGTTTTGTACAACAAAATAATAATAATAATAATAACAACGAATCATAATTATGTTTTACGACTAAAGACCCTTCTACAATGAAGAATGTAAGATTCACATTGCGTTGTGATTTCCCAATCCATTCCTATAAACTAATCACAGCCAAAAATGCTGACATCCTCCTACTTGACTTTCAAGAAATGGCTGCTCATTGGTGTCACCCATCCAGAAGCTGAATAGAAGAAACCACAACACCAATAAAGGTGAATAATACAAATAAATATATGGGCTTCATTCCGTAGGTAACATTCCTTTAGTTGTCACAGTAAATAGATTTAGATAATGAGAATCTAAAAAATGCCTGGAAAAATATAGGACTAAATCCAACAGAAATAATCGCTAAATCGCAAAAATCTGTCATTCCGGAGACTTGTAGAATTGTGTGCACTGTGTTGAACTTCAAAGATTAGCACAGAAGGAGGTATGCCGAATTGGCCTCTCAATCACTATGTACTGGGTGTATATCTCCGAGAAAATGTTTACTAATAATAATAATAAGAAGAAGAAGAATAGCTATAGAAAATTACATAGATAATAGTTAGATATTTAGACTAGTAGACACGCTTGCAAGGCAAAAAATTTGTTGTCTCTTTGTGAAGAGATCAGACCATACCAGAAATTCTGATAAGGCATATTTCAAGCAAACAAAATCACTAAAAATTTCTTCATATCGATAATATCGTATCGGCAATGTAAAAATAGATATTTTATCGCTATCCCTAATAATTTTTATTCCCGTTGTTCTTGCTCGCTGTGCCGTCCCTACGGCGGTCGTGGTACGGTGGGGCTCGATAACACAGTGTTTGAAATCTCCTCCGTTCAATCCAGTCGACGCTTGGTGCTAATAGCCTATGGAAAGCTTGTGAGAGAAAATATCTGGCGTATCATTGACTGGCATAATTTCCCATTCCATCTTGCTCACCGTATTACCTGGTTTATTTACATTTTACCCCGGAATAATTAATTGTGAACTTGAAAATGAATAGTTGCATGGATGTGTCCTTGCGGTTTTAATATCCCAGTCGCCACCACAACTTCCACCGACGACGTCGATAACTCGTGCTTCGATTTCCAGTCTCCATCTTCTCACGATCACCACGAAAGGTTCCTCAGCAAGCAGAGTGGCTCCCGCGGCGACGACACAAAAATACTCTTATGGGCTTAAACAACTGACCCCCCACAATGAATGTCAATATTCGGAGAACTGGCGGAGAAATGACGAGCGTGGCGTGAGTGGTTCGAAAACGCCAACAGGAGAGACCATAACGACCAATCTTCTAGATCCCCTGCTGCCACAGCCATTGCCTCGCTTACACTACACAGCCGTGCCCAGGCCGTGCCCTACGGAGACTAAGGATGCGGATTGGCACGCAGAAGACATCAAAGCTCTAACACTGGGTTTCTGTATTGAAAACTCATTCACGGGAATGAGAAAACTTACTTACTTCTTAGAAATGGATCAAAGTTGCTCTTTATTCCTCATATACATTATTATCTTACCTATTATCGAACTACATGTAGAAATTAATTATATCGTATTGTCAAAAAAAAAAAAACTAAATACGTCAGCAAGAAACATTAATTGCAACTTCACAGAACTAAGGGACCACAAGGAATATCACTAATGCAATCAAAGTAATGAAGGTGACCTGGAGGAAAATTTTAGAAAGCGTGAGAAGTTTTTGCTTTATTTATGTGAACATGCCGTAAGAGACCCAAACCATTTTCACTACATATCACAGAAATTGTTTTCATAGTTCTTTGGTTTTAAAAATGTTTTCAGAGAGTTTTATCTTTTAATAATTTTGTACATGAAAGACCTGGTTATCCAAGTTAACATAGCTTCTGTAAATCTACTTTCATAATAAATTTAATTTTTAATTGATAATATGTGTAGTCAGCAGTTTATTAGATTCTTACGGAGAATTAGAAATGATATAAGATGATCAGATTAATGGCATAGAACATATTGAAGCAATGTTACAAATATTATATTTGATTTCTCTATTGAGTCTGACTAATGTTGCTTCAATTCCTCAAAGTGGATGTATACACATAAAAAATATATCAAGCATTCATGAAAAGGAATTTTCATACTAAAAATTTCTTTTTTAATTCTTATGAAATGAAACTGATTAATATTATGTATTCTAATGATGATTATCATAAAAAATGAATTTGCTTGAATACATTGGGTACCAACACTAGACAAATTGTCCAATCTCTGACTTTCAGTACCTTTTTTTAATCCCAAATTTCATTTATGTTCCTTCCAAAAAAAGAATTAAATTAGAATTTGTTTGTGTACTTGTTCACTTCAACCCCAAGTTTTGTGCAACATCAAATACTTTTAGAATGGAGGAAAATAAATTCATTTATTGTCCTCTGTATAGTCATTCACAGTTAATAACTGTACATCTTATTATAAATTTATTATTTCTTTTTATATTTAAAACCAAGTTATAATAATAATAATAATAAATTTATTGTCAAAAAACAGTACAAACTGCGTATGACCACGTGGAGGGAAAAAAAACTAATTTACTCTCTGGAAGCAAGCAAGGGACCATCCCATCAATTCCGATCAAGGGCCCTAAGGCAGAGGCGGATTCAAAAAATTCAGCAAAAATTCCTAGATAAGATAAAAAGTTAGCTGCGAGTTATAATAC
>NNCF01134723.1:21169-36109 GCA_002313205.1 Laupala kohalensis
GTTGTAATGTTTTAGGAATGTTGAGATAAATACATTGAATTTGTCGTCGGTGTTTTGGCAATTGTAAACATCTTTCCATGTTTCTTCACGCAAATAATTTACGAATATGGATTTATTTATGTCATTGAACTCTCTTGTAAATTTGTAAAGGATTTTAAGCGGTTTTAGTGTATTATTAATAGTCAATACTTGAGCAAGGTGATCACTGTATCCGGCAACAATGATTTATAATGATAGGTTTATAATTTAAACAATGATTTATAATTGATAGGTTTATAATTTAATTTCTTCTACTATTTCAATGATCACTAAATTAAGAAAATGACAAACATAACATTCATTTTTCTCTCATGGGCAATTAATTTTTCTCTCATGAGAAGCTAGGAATAATAATAAGTTACTCAGAAAAGCTAGATATCAATTTAGTCTTGAGAATCAAGGAGAAATTTGTCGAACAGATGCAGATTGAATTGTTTTAACTCTGTTGTAGGTTTGGGAGAAAATACACACAAAAGAAAAAAAATAATTTTATGGTTACATTCATATTAATTATATCATAGAGAATATTTTTGTGGCTAGTTGAATTTGAATTCTTCTGCTGAAGGACTCTTAAAATCTCTCCCTCTCCATGTATTCTTTGCAACTTTACTAATTTGTTTTCTATAGTCTAGGGATTTGGGAATATTTTAATAAGACACTTTTTTTCAATATAGGTTGATAGAATTCGAGTTATTTTAATGGTTCCAAATTATAAACAATATTTTCCATGTAATTTAAAGATTTCATTATGTTTCATAACTTCCTTGTATTGTGCTGAATATAAATTTGTTGGTATTCTGTTGATATTTTAACATTTAGATAACTATTTTTAATCTTAGGGGGATGTAGAAAAGATAAATCCACTTCTGTCTTAGGGCCCTTAGTTCATATTGATGGGATAATCCCTTGCTTGCTTCTGGAGAGTAAATTAGTTTATTGCCCTCCGTGTAGGCATATGCAGTTATAAGTGCTTTTCTGACTGTAAATTTATTATGAGCTGAGTACTAGTTTTACTGCATTAAGAACAAATATTTAGAACAATATTGTGTAAGAAAACTGGTCAAAAACACAGAAAAAGAAATTTCTTATTTAGTTAATTAATAAATACTCATTTTAGTGATAAGTACTAAATGCATTTGAGTCAGAAAGTAATTCTTGGCTGATAATTCCTCAATTTGATCCATAAAAATTAAATTAAACATTTTTAATTGTCAATGATAATAATTGTCAATATTTTATGGTACAGTGGATATCTAGCAATACTTCTCTCCATGCACTTCTTCATCACATAAACCAATGACGATGACAATTTAGAAAACAAAAAAAAGGGAAGTTTCAATCCAAAGTTTACTGATACACATGAGTATAGTGACTCAAAAAAAGCACTGGTATAGCACTTCTATTCAGATAAATTCTTTATTTGGATCTTTTTGAATAAAATATGTTATTCTCCAAATTTGGGAAAAAAGGGGGAGGAAATACTAATTTCAAGTTGTGGGACATTCAAAAACTTATTGACTCAAGTTAAATTTTAATTAATGAAAAAAAGTGATTACAAATTAACTTATACCAAAAAGATAACAATTAAAAGTTAATATTTTTTTCTTCAATTTTTTTAAATTGAAGCAAAAAAAAGTGTCAAGTATGTTCACTGGCTTTGGCAATGGCATTGGTACTGTTGGTTGCTAATTTTGAATGGCTCCTTGAGATAAACTTACCCAGCAAAGTCCTCTTTGCTTTCATTGCTGAATGATGAGGCTCAATTCCATCGAATTAAAATGGAATGATATTTATTACAAATAATTTTATTCCTTAATTTTATTATTTGATGGTCCCAACTCCCAGAGCATTTTCTGTAGCAAACAGCACAGCTCATGTCTTTTAACTCACAAATTCCAAGTACATATTCAGGGAGGGAAGTTTGCATCATATATGGCCAAATGAAAATGGTGATGACCAGAACTCGAACCTGGGACTTCATGCTTTGACTATAAGTGTGCTACCATCGCCCATATGTCATTGTTATTAAATATCTTCTTTTTACTGTACATCCATTTTATTGATTTAAGACTTTCTTCTCAGTCAATTATGGCATTTAACTTTCCCAGAACTATTATCATAAATATTTTCAGTCTGTCCTTGTATACTTCTCCATCTAGACCTAAAACACCTATTAACTTTTTCTGCCACATCATTAGTTGAGGAGTTGTTTCATAGAGGGATTAAACAATCTTACAAAATATCTACTGATTATTAGTCTTGCTTATTTTCACTATTTTCTTTAAGCTTTCATGCTTCTGAACCTTCTGATCTTAATCAATCAAGAACAAAGGGTAATAAAAATGTGGAGGAAATGTGCCTCTCTTGAAAGAAGAAATTTTTTTTTTTTAAATTTATTTCATATCATTTTCTTCTAATGAGACAAAGTTCAAGTCATCAAGCTTGCTCTTTCACCAAACCACATGATTTGGGCAAAGAAATTGGGAAGGAAAGATTTTGGGCTGCTGCGGTACTGACAGTGGTGTGTGGTAACCTGCTGAAAACCTTGCAGAGTTTAGCCAAGAAAGGAATTGGATCCATGATCTTGTGCTCAGTAGTACAAAGAGAGCAAAAACACTACCACTACACCATGGCTGTCAGTAGAGATCCCTTCAACTCTCTTGAAGCAAAGGAGCTAATCTAAAGTTACATCTTCAGGTTAAATATATTATGCTTAATGAGATTACACAAAAGAATGGCAATATAAACTAATAAAGAAACTTACTGTCCTCCACCTCATCATCCGGAGTTTAAATTTTATTATTATTTATTGTTTCATGACTAATGAGATGGAGGGTTTATTTAAACTTGTTAGTAAATTATAGTTGATATTCAGTTAACACAAAATTTTGGGATCTATGTACTTGATATGAGAAGTAAAATAACTTATAGTCTGCCACTTGATCAAATGCTGTTTTCAACCATTATCACTCTGAAGTTCAAGTCATAAAAGTAATATAAAATTTAACTTTATATATGAATTTATGTTGTTATGAATTGTCTCAGTATATTCAATTGTTTGCATACAATATCTTTTTTGTGTTAATATTAAATCCATCACAACCTTTGGACCTCTTTGTTAGTGTTAATGGAATAGTCCCTTGCTTGCTTCTGGAGAGTAAATTAGTTTTTTTGCCCTTCATGTGGTCATATGCAATTTGTAGCTGCTTTTTTGACAATAAACTTATTTATTTATTTACAGCTATCAATATTTTTAAATAAATAAAAATATCATATTTTTATATCAAAGGAATAATAAGGCCTGCATAGCATATTACTCGAGACTTCTCTACCAAAATGTCAATTTTAAAAGGAAGTACATTAGTTGAATAAAGGAGAGAAGAAAATTTATGAGCATTTTTGGAAGGGGCAGTCCGTCCCAGGTCTCATCATGTAACAGGCCTTCACATTGATCACCAAATATTATTTAAACTCATAAATTTGATCTAAAATAAATATGATTTGAAATAAATATTATCCGAAACAATTTTAAAACAATAAACTAAATAATAGTTGAGCTTTTTAATAAATTAAACTCAAATTTTAATTCTTTTTAATACATCAAAGCATTGGGCATGTATTAGTAGACAATCTAATATGTTTGGGAATGGGGGTCTCCCTGGGCCTCACTAGGAGTCACCATTCATAGTACAAAATACTGTAATATTTTTATATATACTAAATTATTATTAAATTTACATAATTTTATTGAATGAATTGTAATTGAAGAATAGTATTTATGTTAAATCCTAAACAAATTAAATAATGTTTCAAACTTTCATCATTCTGACAATATTTTTTTGGATTTTCAGGAAGTTGCATTTATTTAGTAACAGAATACAAGGGAACACAATCTCACAACTTAATATTAACTCTCAATATTACAGAAACATACTACACAATTTAATAAACTAATGATTATTGCCAGTTTATGTTGAGGATCCAAATTTGTCATCATAATATTAATAATAGAAATGTTAAGATTAATGTAAGCTCAATGTAAAAATAGAGATGGAAAGAAGCATATCTTGCTTTAAAACAAAAATTCAATCAAAAGATTTTAATAATATCATAAAAATTCATAAAATACTAATGCATTGGAGAATTGAAAATAATGAAATTTGAATAACATTGCGAGAGAAATAGTTCAGCTTCAAATATTGTTTACATTCTTTTAATATTTGATTGTATATGCTAAATAAGTTAGAGGTGCTACATCTACGGCCAATAAGGAGTCGCTAGATCTATAATTGTGAGAGTTCAGTATTGTTATTGTGTGAACATTATCTTCTTTTTAATCCATTCCACACACTGACCAGGTAGTCTCCCATCTCCCAAAGTGTATTCTTCTTATAGCTCAATTTACCAGTGCAAAGTCAAAAGGTAGAAATGGCCCACACCAAATCTTCGAATTCACTTATGATTGCAAAGATGAGTGCTCTCTTGAATGTGTTGTTTCAGTAATGGTAATTAATCGTTGATCTCCTTTGTCCTCCAAACACTCAGCCCATGGCTTCTAACAGATGTTTAGCTATGCCAGCAGCACAGAGCAGTTTGATGTAGAGAGGAACACTGCGCACAAGGCAAACAGACATAGCATGAGAAATTATTTCAATTAATGTCTTTTCAAGAGGTAATAATATAAAGAAAACATATATAATCTTCACTTATCATTTATTTAACTGTTTGTGACATGACTGAGACCTAGGTCCGGTTTTCTACCCCACAACCATTGAAAAATTTAGAGCTATGTACAAAATTAAATGCAAGGGTGCATATTATATCAATGACAGTGTATAAAGCTAAGGATAATTCCTTATAGAAATAAGATAGAGGAATGATCCTACATATAAAGAACAATTCCAGCTACATAAATTTTTCTTTTTTGTTCAAAAAGTATTCAACATGTTTTTTGAATCAGGCATAACTTAGGTACATATCATATATTAGGCATTCCTTGTCAAATCAGGCTCCAAATTTCTCACAAATTTTCATGAATTTTTGTACTTATTCTACCTACACCACCACTAACTTCTGTGCAATGTGTTGTAAAATATTATTTTATTTTTATCATCTTGCTTAAATAATTTTTTAATTGAAGTTTCACGTCATGTATATTTTTATGAGTGATTTTGACCATTTTTCTAATGCTTTGAAATCATGGTATCAGTGTTCATGAACAAATAATTTTTCATGAAGGAAAATACGTTTTTCCTCATCCATCTTTTTTGTTTTATTTGAACATTTTTGAATTTTTTAAATATTTCTCTTAACAAAGATTTAAGTTAAAGTAGCTGTTAAGATGATCTGAGTTCAAGATCAAAATCTGAATTCAAGATTGAAAAATATCGAGCTCTGTGCATGCACTTCGGAGCAGAGCGTGTGAGTTGCGGAAACAATTTCTAATATTTTTTCTTCAGTATGACACTTAAGAGTAAGTAAAAATGCAGATTGTAATAAAATACTGGGGACGCGCTTTCCTTTAACCTCCATTAATGATGGTGGATGAACAGTTATGTAGACGCCATCTTTGTGTCGATCTTTTTCGTTTAAAGGCAAACAAACCCATCTTCCCGTTGAATGCGTCACCCTGTTAGTGTTAGAAAACCTTTTTGAGTGGAGAAGTGTCTCTACCCTGTGATATGACTTTCTGATATCAATAATTATTTTGTCGATATTTAGGCGTAAATGCCGTTCGACAACATTGATGTACTTCGTGAATTTATCGTTTGATACCATATTTCACATTTCTTTGCATTTCGATGGCCTTCGTAGTA
The DNA here is from genome assembly GCA_002313205.1 of Laupala kohalensis. Classification (NCBI taxonomy): domain Eukaryota; kingdom Metazoa; phylum Arthropoda; class Insecta; order Orthoptera; family Trigonidiidae; genus Laupala; species Laupala kohalensis. The sequence continues at coordinate 27,025 of NNCF01134723.1, forward strand.
GTAGCAACAGTAGCAAAAAGCACCCAGTCGTCTATCATGTTTGTCACGTGAATATAGCAGAAGATGCGAAATGTAAAGCCTTTTTCATACGATTCGACTTCTGATTGTGCGTCTGGCAGACACGACACAACGCATTCTTAATGATTTCGTGCGATCGTATCCGTTCTCCAACTAAAGCATCACTCCTCTCCTTTAGAGACTTTAATCAAGAGAGAACCGTTAGGGGTTTGCGAAATTTCTCACATTTCTGAAAAAATACGACGCGTAGTTTCTCATAGTGGTTTGAATCAGCTGGTGTTGGTCACATGATTATATCGTGTCTCCCTCCCTTTCTCCCTGCTCCACTTATACGAGGCGAGAATTGTGTGACAGCTGGCGCCAAAAGAGCCATGAGAATTTGTGCGTAGTAATGTAGCTGTCATGAGAAATTACGTGCTTTAGAATTGTGGACACGGCTGTCTGATCTCTGTAGATTAAGGTCTCTATAGCAACGTAGTCATCTGAGTACGGAAGATATGTCCACCTTAGGGGTCGTCCATAAAACCCTCCCTCACCCCCGGAGCACGGGTAGTTTGTGATATCGTTACACAGCGTTATGTAGGAGTACACAACCTCTGCATTGCGTAACACTGTTTTATAGGGCGTTTTTAACCTTAAAGTTTATCCCTGTAATCCACATACTTAGCCGTTTAGTGAGTGTACAGGGCAATGACGAACAAACCAGCAAGTCAGAGAGTCAAAATTTGTTCCCACATTTTCCAAAAGGAAACAAGAACTTTTCTTAACGCGGTGGTGGGGGAGGGGCGTAGAGCGAATGTTACGTAATTATTGCGGAATGTATCGCTACAAACAGCGGCGAATCTATTGGGGGGGTGACTAAGGGGACTATAGCTCCCCCCTATTGGACCTGAACTCTTAACAGATAAAATTGAAGTTGATAAATGGCATACTTTGTAAAAGTGTTACCAGATTAATAATTGTTATTAGTTATAATTGTTATTAATAATATAAGTGTTATTGTTATTAATAATATAATTGTTATTGTTATTAATAATATTAGATTAATAAAATTAATAATACCAGATTAATGAAATTAATAATACCATATTAATGAAATTAATAATACCATATTAATAACTTTAATAAATAATTGTTATTGTTATTAATAATACCAGATTGTTAATGATTTATTTGATGCATTTTATTTGAAAGTAATATATACAAAATTTGTGTTATAAAACCGTAAGTTTTAAACAAAACTTCTCCCCAGTTAGACCCCCCCCCCTTGATTACGGTCTAGATCCGCCACTGGTTACAGGTGCGTTATCTACAGGAGGGATGTGTAATAAAATTGTCATTTTTGTACGAACCAGTTTAAACCATTTTCAGAAGACTATTTACCATTGAGATGAAGTGAAGAGGGGAGACATCCGAAAGTTGAAGCGGCGACAGTTGCAAGATACCTACCAGGTGCTTGATGGGGTAAAGCCCCAAATTAAAGTAAAACCATAGAAATGAGCTATGAAATGTAATATTAAAAGCTTTATAAAAGAGACATTATACCTATGACGTACGATTGTTGAAAAAAAGGGAAAGGATGAAAAAACAGATTGACAGAATTGCTCCTGAAATCATGGCAAATTCGCTGGAAAAAAATCAGAGAAAAGAAGAGATACCTATAAATTTGTACCTGGCGTAAGGTTTGTGGAACGAAGCAGAAAACGGCTTCAGCTGACAAGACGGAAGTCAGAGGTCACAACAGCGCATGGGGATATGAATAGTTATTTGGAGAGATTCAAAATTATTGAAGATGGAAAATACGTTTATGTACGAAAAATGAGAAGGCAATATACGATCAATTGTGGGAGTGGGGATTGTAAGGGTCGGAGAGAGTGCGTTATGTTAAAATTATGAAAAGGCAGGATGTAATTCAAATACAAACGAACCGTGCATTACACATAGACACAAAAGGAAATACAAAGTATTTGCTGAATGCGTAAAAAGAACGAGGTAGATGAAAGAAGGACTGTAGATTGTGTGAATGGTGAAGAGACACGGAAGTTGTGTGGAAAAGTGAAGGAAGACTGGAAGAGTGAAGAACAACAAGGAAGGTAAATCAAGCAGTAACAAATAGTTTTCAGAATAATACAGATATGTCGTATAATGTTTTTCGATGTACACGTGGCATAAAATCATAAACTAAAAAATATATTAAAGTGTTCTAAAAATAAAAGTTAAGAAAAACTTGTTTGGGCAAAATGTTTTTTTCCAACTAATATAATAAAAGTGTTTTAATTTTTTAAATTGAATTTTACTCGTCTCGAATAATGGTGTAAAATTTTTAAATTTAAAATAACATAAGAATAAAAAATGACACTCGAATCTTGAGTGCTCGGCCCTGATTGGTTGTTTTATAGAATGTATTGACGATTCACACAATTCGTGCACGACGTCTTATCGGGTGCCGCAACCATGGACATGGACTGCCGTATTCAAGCCAAGACGTATGAGATTACGCCAAGTGGCCGTGTTTTAAACTTGTAGGAATTGTAGGAAATTTCGCGCTGAACTTTCTTTGAATAATGGGTCAATAAATACTAACATCAAAAAATAAATATATGATATCTGATTTACCCTGTTAGGAGTGTCCTTTATAAAGACTTCATACATTAATTCAACCACTCGATCCTAGCGGTACAATTACGAGCTAGGAAAACAGCGAAATATTTACTTACGTTCATAATAGTTTTGCCTTGCGCACATGCGTTTATAAACGAAAGTTTAAGTAACTAATCCCAGCGCTTCGATTCTTTCCGTGTTTTTCTGTGGTGATGGCAATGCTTGTGACGATGTTTCGACCGACAGGTATCAAGTCCGACGTTTCCACCGCCATATTGTGGTCTTCTTTAGGGTAAACGTCGGCTCTTCGACAATTGACGCGGTAGACGCCCAGAAACCAACACAACTTAGTTCACTTGAAGAATGCAAAACCATGTTCGAAAGGAACACTGTCCCAATAGAACGCAATTCAAAACTGGTACATTCCAGTTTGCGGCAAATAAAGTTAACGAGGAAAGCAGTGAAATCTAGAGGTATCGAGGAACTCTTTATATGCGAATAACGACGATTTAATAAAAGTTAAAACTGGTTTCTATTTCCTGCTTTCTTTATGTTTATTTTTTAAATTATTCTTTTAAATATTAAACAAGTCAATTCATCTCGTAATTTATCACACTCTTGCTCCATACTTCATCATGTAGGCTCTTGCATAGGGGCTACGGTCTATTGCACTAATTAATCTCGAATTTAGAGTAATTAAAATGGTGGCGTAGACTTTGTGAATGTACTATTAAGTAAAGAAAGCCTGATTTAAAAAATAAAAAGCAATTAGTGAGAAGAAACAAACTTAGAATTATAGTACTATATGGGTTGAACAAGAGTAGGTAGGAATTGACTTCATGGAGGAATTTCACAGCAAAATTTATCTGAAGAATGTTAATCCAAAAAATTGCGAGTTCTCAAAAAGTTTCAGGGAGAAGCATCAAAATGAATCAATTGGTTGATCGCTGTGTCAGGAAGAATTTATAAAAGCATAATAGATAGGAAAATAGTGTACATTCGTATGGCCTCGTATAAAATAGACTATTACCTTGAACCCATGAGCTGCAAAAGTAGCAAAGGTCGGGGCATATTGTTAATTTAACTGTGCTGAAATAGTATAGAGTTGGAGACATTTTGGGGAGAAAGGACACTATTACATTGACTATGTCAAAATATGTGATCCAGGGAACTGTGTGATAAGTTATCGGAAAGGAAAACTACATGATCACAGCACACATAATAGAAAACGCTGCGCATACAGAGGACTGATAGAAATAACGAAAGGACGATTAACTATGGGGAATAGAACTGGTTAATGTTCAAAGGGATTAGATATGCAGTCAGAATATCATAAAAAAGGTAAGAAGTAGACAAATAGATGTTTGGTCCTAGATCCTTGTTAAATACGGCCAGACGAAGCTTATTCTAAAAACAGTTCATGAAGATGCGAAATCAGCGATAAATGTGGCAAACACATGACTGGAAATTTTGAGAGTTAGAAAGTACGTATTATCATGATCCCAGGCTGTTATGTTAGCTAAAAGGAGTTTTGATCGTTAATGTCTTTATGGATTACATGAGAAAAGGAAAACACCAGTGCAGCGAAATTAGTGCTAGACCACATAGTCAAAGAAGTATTAGTTAAAAACATTCTGTTAACGAAGTGTTGATGACGAAGACGCTTCTAATGATTAAGTAACCAATTAAAGATTACGGAACGAAGATCCTAAACAAGTATGTACGCGAAATTTCAAGATAATCAAACAAATTGACAGACATTGAAATTCTGGTTCACGAAAATCGATTCGATTTGCTATGCCTCACAGAGCATTGGCTTTCAACTAACNAATCACTTATGGCATATTGGCGTAAAATGATTGCGAAATTTGATCATCGAGAACATGCACTACGAGTTGAACATACACTTTTCCCTTTCCAACATTAAGGGTCGGGAATAGTTCGACGGTTCCCAGTTCCCGGGCGAGAGTAGGAATTATGTCCCGCGACTCATTTCTTCGTCCTGGGTAGTGCTGCAGCGCCGCATATTCCATGCCCTCCGCGAGACGAAATAAAATTACTCAAAATGACGGATGCCACTATTCTTTGGTTTTTATGTAATCGGAGAAACAAAATCCGTGGTTTCCACGCGGACTCCACTTTAGCAGCTAAGGTCAGTCATATCTAATTACCATTTCATGAACAATTTTTAAGGCTGCGGTTCCCAACGACATGGTGTCAAGGGAGGAGAGAAAAGTTTTGTTAAATTTTATTTATTTTCTTTTAAATAAACAAAACATGATTCTGAATTTTAATCATCAGGTATTTAGCAAGTTTTAGTTGTTCAGAATGTTGAAAGAAGGTTTAGCTAATTAACAATACAATATTTTTTCTAAGAAACTGTGCCTTTTAAAACAAATTAATGTTCTTAGAACAACATTTTGTCGTTTTTTAAACAGATAAATAATCATACAAAATGAATAATATTGAAACATTATGAATTCATATTGTTCAAAGGGATCATATTCATAATGTTTCAATATATCATAAAAATATCATACATGATTATTTATCTGTTTAAAAAACGACAAAATGTTGTTCTAAGAACATACTTTACACTGAACTAATATTGGGAGGGGGCAAAGTTAATATTAAATAGTCTTCAAATGTTACAAATGTTGGGAGCCACGTTTTAAAGTTAGGGAACCAAATACTGTACTATGAAAAAGAGGGTGACCAAGGAGAATAAAGAGGACCAGTTTAATGAATGGAACATAAGGGTAAAATGTGCACACAATAATGACGGTTGCAAACGTTAATATTTATTACATTTTACACTAGGAAACACTAAACTAAACAGCAGTCACAAAAGTAAGATTATTTCACGTTCATAAATGCTACCTCACGGTTCTCCTCCACATAACACTTCTTACCTTAATAGTTCCCGTTCGTATTATTGCGGCAAATGACACACACTTTTCCACAACGCCCAAACTATATAGTTCCTTCAATATACTCAAATTTCTCAATGCTAGTAGTCTTTATGTTATGGTAAATTAATTTAAAAAAAGGAGAAATTTTCCAATTTTTTCCAGAACAGAGGACGGAGACGTAAAATTGAGGACATCTCCACGAAAACGAGGACGTCTGCCTTAAGTCTAGAGAACCTTTGTATGAAATCTTCCTCTACCCGAGGGAAGACCGAAGAAACCTCGGAACCAGGATAGCAATACAGCGTTGCCAAGGTTGAGTACAGATAAAAATACACTATTCTGAAAAAGTTAGAAACGATAATAGCATGCAGGAAAATAATTTTTGTATTTTAAGCAGTAAAAAGTACTATAGCATTGGCTGATGAATTGTGAAAAGAAGATATATTGTTTAATATTAAATAGAAGAAATAAAAAGAAACAATATTTATAAGGAATTTGGAGCACCTATTAACTTTTATTAATTATTAAAATCAATGAATTCTTTTACATTGTGGTAGAAGTTGTGCAGTAGGAAGCTTTCAACTGCAAATTGGAAGAGATTTAATTTCATGATACCTTTTACGTCTTTTATATACATAAATAATTTATTCACAATTTTTTTTAAAGAGGAATAAAAAGAAATTGCGAGAAAAAATATTTACTTTTATTGTTTACAACGTGTATTATTAATTTAATTGAAAGTAATTATCAGAAGATTATATTTCTGATCATTATAGAATTGAGTTATATTTTTAATATTTTATTTTTGTATAGCCTTTCAACAAAATTTTTGGTTGTCTATATCTGGAGTACAGAATTATCGCTCAGAAACTATCTCAATCTAGTACTTTATCTTATCTATACCACTTCTTTCTATAAAATGAATAAAAACCAAAATGATTTTCCTAATTCATGTAGAATAGTTAAAATTGTGTGTAACACAAATCAGTGTCATGCTTTGTGTTGAGAATTTGAATTTTCACGTACGACCTTACTTTGTTTAGAGGATATTTTGTTTGTCTATTAAAATACATTAAATACATTGTTTATTTTTATTTATTTATTAAACACTAACATTTTACAAAGTAAAATTCTACAGAGGTAAATTAATTATCTGTACGCATGTCTCGTACAAAATTACTTGCGAACCAGAATTTACTTACTAAAACATGAAACACAGAAACAGTAATCCTAGTATCGCTGAAGACTTGCAGCTAGTTTAAACCGACAAAAGCGGTGTCTTAACAATTATATACCAGTAACAAAAACACACAAATAATATATATTTATATCTAAACATTGATACTAATCCATTTCTTTAATTTCTGATTTTTAGTTACTTTCTTATACGAAAAATTTATAGATTATTTGGCAATAAATTAAATTAATAGCCATTAAGTAACTATTTTTAATACTACGGTTTTAGCAATTTTGGGAATTAGTACACTTTTATTTCTTGTTTTACTTATATTATTAAGATAGTCTTCTTTTAGATCTTTATAATTTGACACATTGAACATTTGATCTACACTTAGGAGCAATTATCAAAAGTGTTTTATATACAATTTTTAATAATCTATTTTGTAATAACTTTCGGTCAGGTGAAAATGACGACGAGCCGGGAATCGAACCCGGGACTCTTGCTTTGATCACAGAGTTGTTAACCAATACAGCCTTCCACAGCTGTCCACCATTCCCACTGTGACACGTCCCCCTACAGGAGATAAGTGAACCAAGCGGCACACAATGCTGTGGGCACTTACGTACCAGTTTCACACGTACCTACGTGTTAAGGTTCGTTATGCATATATTTCTTCCGTGTGTTCTAGTTTGCATACTTTTAGGCATTTTTGAAAACATGAAAATAAGATACATAGTTTTATTTATAACACTCTATATGTTTATCCCATTTACTGTTTTAATAAAAAATAATACCCAAATATTTACAGTTTTCCATTCTATTTGTTTGGTAATCATGTATTTTTATGTCTAGAGTGTTAGGAACACTGCTTGTAATTCCCTGATGCCATGTTAGTTTTGTTAACATTTAGAGATAATTTATTAAGTGCTAGCCAATTATTAACAAAATACAGATATTCATTCATTTTCTCCAGAGTAGTAATCCAAGAATATTCGGCTGTAAAATTGCTGTGTCATCTACATATGACACCATTGTAATTCGATGTATTTTTTTATATTTTTATCAACAATAAAATTGATTCGCTAAGATTTGAAATTTTTCTTTTCAGACGTATCAAATTTTAGAAGTATCATTCTCCCTCCCGATATCAACCGAAAAAATTGTTTTTAATGAAACGTTGTTGAAAACACAATTGCAACGATGAGATCCAGAAAGGAACGAACAAGAGCTCTTCGTTCACCTCTTCGCCGCTAGATGTCTCTTACTACGCTAGCCGTGGTTTACGATTCAGCGGGAACCACAGATAATGAGAGTACTCTGGCCGGAACCGTCAAGGTCATTTCGTGAAACCTGTATTTCGCCGACGATTAACCTCATACAAAACTGAAGTGCAAAGTCATTGCTGGGACGCAGGTGCGAATGCTGCAGTGAAATATCGTTTTCTTAAATCATAAGGAGTTGCTTTGCTATGGCTCCTACTACATACAAACTCACGTATTTCGACGGGAAAGGAGCGGCAGAATCAATACGTTATATATTACATTATGGAAAATTCCAGTTCGAAGACATCCGATTGGATTTCGCGAAATGGCCAGAATTTCAAAAGAGTGAGTATTAATAGAAAAACATTTTGACCATTGTAGTGAAACCTCATACAACTGGAATGCCCTCTGCTTTAGTGAGATCAGTTTAAACGTGTTCAAAAATATGATAGTTTCTTTAGAATTTTATTTTACGAAGAGAAGTTTTACTGTGGTAGTTTGTGTGACATAGATAATTTTCAATACATTGTGAACATTTTTTAAAAAAATATTCATATAGAACATATGAGAAGTGTTGTATACAGTACTTTTTTCCACATGATCTGGATTATGTATTTTTCCCATTATCCCGGTCTCTGCCGGTTCCAGTCAATCCAAGATAGTCGAGGTTCTAATGTAGCTATAAAATAACTTAATCTTCTAAAAAGTAAATTCTTGTAAATGTACTTTCTAGTCCCATCGCTCTTAACCTATTGTCACAAAAGAACTATTATTATAAAGATTCTGAAATTATAAGAATCGGAATCTTACATTTTGTATTTAATTCTTATGTATTTTTTTAACAATAGAAATTCTTTTTGAATTATTCAATGTACATAAGCTTTTCCCAGGTAACGCTACTCAATGATTGATAAAGACGATAAACTAAAATAATCTTTATGTTGCGGCCATTTTTTTTTGTTGATCACAATACATATTTTACTGTTTTATTGATATAAATACACAACATTTCTACTAGAGATTGTGTCATCATGTGAATCTCTAAGACAAAAAGTATTATATATATATATATATATATATATATATATATATATATATATATATATATATAT
>NNCF01134723.1:36529-50363 GCA_002313205.1 Laupala kohalensis
ATATATATATATATATATATATATATATAGTAATCTCTAAGACAAAAAGTATTATATAGAATAAACCTTATGGGATCATATTTATTCGTAACGCGATATTTTGACTTGGCCGCCAGTTGGATTGAGTCGTAGTGGAATAACACGTGTACCATTGCGCATCGAGATGGAGTGGACGTTGGCCAGACAATGAAACGTTAGACAGTTTTTGAGAGGGAAGATAAAGGTGCTGTACAGATTTATGTAATATGTTTGACTATTGTAGGTGTGGAACCGTATCCGAAAAATGTCTCGAATATGATTGCCTTGCTCTGCGCTTGCTCGGGGCGAGCACACCTTGTCTCATTCCACTATGGTATTGAGTAGCTTATGATATTTTCTACTATGAATGAATGAAATCGTCAGAATTGTATCTGTATAAGAGGAGTTCGCTTGTGTGTCTCTCGAAGTACAATGTCAGGGGGCGCCACGAGAATGTACATCCATCCCCTGATCGTTGTTCTCGACCACCGTAAAAAATATATTAAAAATTCTAAATAGTATGCAGTTTCTTCCGTTTGGTGGTTGTATATTCATGTGATTCAGATAACTTTGATAATTAGGTTTTATCGTTATATTAATTAATTATTGTTTTTATTTATGAAACATTGTTTCAGTAGCACACACATAAAATATACACATACGTGGTAACACACACATAAACATACGTGCACAGAGTAATAAAAAATGAAGTGTTCAAATATCTCCTAAACGAATCGTGTTCAAATATCTCCTAAACGAATCAAGATAACCGGGCGGTTTTCACCTAGATGTAGAGGCATGAGGCTCATTATTTAACGTATTCATGTGATCTGTAGCTTTATAATTGAAGAGCTATTGACACAAATCTGCTTTCCATCGCAACGAGAGACGAATAGTGATAGAATAGGTATTTAATTTAAAGGAATAATAACATAGAAATAGCACGGCGAATGATGGAATCTTTGGTACACGAACAAAGAAGACTGGACACATTTCACGCAGCGTCGTAGGACATGCTAGGGTAATTGTTCGCTCTTAGCCACCTTTAATTATTCGGAATCCTGTTTTTCTTCTTCTAATTTGTATGATTCAATTCAGTAAATACGATAAATAATATACCTTTGGGTTCGCATTTTCTAGGGTTTTGAAGTACGAGTATCCATGAGAAATTTACAATTCCAATTAAAAAATCAACAAAAGTTTCAATATCTCTGCAGCAAAAAAAAAAGAAAAAAAGAAAAGAAATTAAAGTAATATGAATACGTCATGTGAACACTCAGTAACACAACTTGAATGGTAATCTACGAGGTATATTCACTCAAGTAATTTTTTTCTCTCATCAGTTATAAGAGATATGTGTTTGTAAACAAATGTCAACACACGAAATGAACCTTCTCACCATCAAGAACACTTTTCAAAGTAAACTTCTTCGATTCAATTGAAATGTTTGTTTTCAACCGAATTTTACGTTTGATTTGAACTTGTATAATTAATGTATAAAAATTTTATCTTTGTTATTATTTGATAATAATAATAATAACACATGATAATTAAGGTTGCTCTAGCGTATAATTAAATCACTGAAGTATGTGCAATCGTCGTAAAATAAACAGTAATATGTACTTATTGTGATTTCAACTTCAAAAATTAAATAATTCACCGGTCATTTAATTGAAATAATTGCAATTATAATTGACAGTGTAATACATTGCGTCTTATGGAGAAAACACTTATTTAACAAAATAAGACCAAATTTTAAGTCACGAACGTGGAAATTTACTTTGATTTGTCCTAAATTTTCCCTGGTATTCTTACATTACTTTTATCTATAGGTCAGCGGACATTTGAGAAAGATACTTTATTTCTTTAAAGAGGAGAGATGTATAAATCACAAAATCGTTGCGCTCAGCTCTCATGATTTTATATGCTATTATGCGTTTCGAACGAGTCAAGTCTGAAGAGTGTACCTTCTATTACAGGCAACAACATCTGTCCTTATCATTTCCTTCGCCTAAAAGGGGAAGAGCAGATGGTTTTAACCTCACTGTAACACATAGTTAAAATAAATTAATTAAAATAAAAAAGGGATGAACGCTCCAAACAAATAATGAGAAAGGGGGAGTAAGCGAACTCTTTTGTACCTTATTGATCCGGTCGATGTAGATCATTAACAGAAAAGATACTTAATATTTCGATTGTCATGTTGCACACTTCTTCGGAATAGGTGCTCTGTGCAGGTCTGCAACGTGGAAAAGAGAAATTTTGTATTAATTCTATGATGTGGCACCGACAGCACATCCAAGTAATTTATGTCGCTGGCCACGCAAGTCTACAAAAACGAACGTCTATTATTTCTTGCTTTAAACATTTAACGCGTCATTTCATCTGTTGCTCGAAGGAAGAATTTCAAATTTGTATCAGACTGTGACATTGAAAGTTAGAATTTCCTCCAAACCAATGTATATTTGGCAAAAAAATTATTTGGAATAGGTATAAAGTTTCCTATATTAAACAAGGCATTGAACCCCCAATGTATTTCTTTAAGATTAAAGGAGAAGGTTTTTCACCAAGAAAGTCGATTTAGTTGGGATCATCAGCCGGTGTATTCACTACATTATTTAGGGAATGTCAATTTCGGCGATAAGGGCAAAATATCTGTGCCTAGGCCGGAGAATTGTCGTATATAGTACATATTCCGCAACGAGTTAGATTAAATGTATCTCTTCCGATACCAGACGTTTATCTGTTCGCCGATAAAGTCAAGTAGTTTGTCGTGTGTTGGGAGATAGTGTGGCCTGATAACAATCCCAATCATATGGAATGATAAATTTAACACACGATGAAATCCAAAAAGTACTTCATAATACGGTAAATTCATTCCTATCAGACTTAGGAAGACGCTTTAAAAAAATATGCGATACAAATCTCGCACAGCTGGTTTTAAAGTGGCCAGTTAAGGGACATCCCTTGGACAATTTTTGTTGTTGTTACTCATATACATTACTATTATTCGAGTTGATATTCTTGAATGTATAAAAAAAATTGTCTTCAAAATGTAAACTTATGCAAAACGATCCCGCTAATAGATTTCCTCATTTAGTCAATAATACTTTCAAATTTATTTAATAGTAGAATGTCTGTATGAACAGCTTCTCCTTCTTTTTTAATTTGCAGTCCGAAAACTGGTTGTGACTAGGCCATCCCAGGTGACATATAGTTATTCTAAGGAATGATTGTAATGCTTAGATACAACCCTTGGTTACTTTATAGCGTTATTATAAATAATTTTGAAAGAAACGATTTTTTCCTGCTTGGTATAAAAACTATCCCTGAACACGCCCCGAAGATGCCCAAGGGGTTCGCGGCGGGTAGAGCTCCGCAATTACTTGACCTCGCCACTAGAAGGAAGAGACGTGGTCACTAGGAGGAGGAGATATGCATCTCGCTCCGACCGGTTTGACCCCAGGATGGACACGGTATTCATTTTATAGCAGGCTGAGTAGGCCTGGGAGTCAGTCTGGATGTTGAGGTGTGACCTACCTCACCGGAGATCGAACCTCGGCCATCCAACCAGTAACTCAGCGTTCTACTCACTGAGCCACGCGAATAACGTGCTACGACAATAGAAAATTGGAATAGAGAATCAAAATTCCGCGTGCCAAAATGAGTCAACTGCTGGTGACTTTCCGTACTCTGGTCGTCAGCTGTCTTCGCCCCAGTGGCAGATCCAAAGGTGAGAACAGGAGGCACATTCCCCTTCCAAAAAATGAGATAAATAGAAAAAGAAGTTTATTTTTACTTCGAAAAAAAAATCAATATACCCATTGAAAGGAACGACTCATTAAATCTGTGTAAAACGACTTCATAGGATAAATGGATGACTTACCTTGCTTTTATAGAATTCCACTCCATGGGAGCATGAGCATAGAGCTGCGATATTTCACTGTTTCTAGTATACTCCCACTCCAGCAAAAGTTTGAGAAAAAATAACCTTAATAAATAAATGGAAAATAACCTTGATAAAATTTACAATAAAAACGATAATTGATGTAGTGTCGATTATAAGTAAAAGGAAATAAATAATTTGTAATTGGTGTAATGGTGATTTATTAGTACAAAAATTAACGATGGAAATGTTTTATTATAAAATGTGTAATACTAACATTGTACGATTCACGAATTATAGGAAAAACATTTCTTCATGGGCCCCTCCCAAAATCAAATCCTCGATTCACCCCTGCTTCGCCCCTTCCTCACCAATATGGAAGTTCATACAAAACACAGCGTAGCTAATCCGCAGTAAGTACTGGAATTTGCTACATTCTCCCTTGTACTCTTAAGACACATTAGACCCAGATGAGGTACTTCCAGATTTTATTCCTTCACTCCATGATTCATTCTCTCATAAAAAGAGAGTGAATTTAAAGGAGAAAAGGCGAAAGCTCCGTCATGATGAGATCTCATGAGCCTTTGTCAGCAGTGGGAGGGGAGAGGGGTTCCGCCCCGAGCCTCATCCCGTTATGACGACGTTAAACTGAACTTAAATATGCTATAATTTTATTATAACGTGAAAATAACTAAAAGGTGATCTCATTAAATACAACGCCGATTTCATTTTGTTTATGGAATCCTTAACACAGCACGTAAGGAATGGTAAACAGATTGGTGAGTGGCTGGAACAGGGGACCTAAAAAATTATTATCCTCCCGGACCTCATAAGTAGCGGGTACACTGACCTTTGTTCATTTTCTTACGAAAGCTGGTACTATACAATGGCATAACCTTCGGTATCTGAAGCATCCCTTGCAAGTAAATATGCACAAAAGTGTAGCTACTGAACTGACATATATTAAATTATGTAATTGTGTCAAAAATACATCAACGAAATGTATACTGGGATTTGGAACCTGTAAGAAACAGATAATGTAACAGCGAAGGTCAACTTAAAGATAAATTCTACAACAGTTAACGTCCATTATATAATCTAATTAAGTAAATAATGCGAGACTTACTTTCTTATATGGACGAACAGTATATATTTTGTGATAAAAACTCACAATGTTTCGACTTGCGTTTGCAGTTGTCGTCAGGTGGTTTAAATTAAACCATATCGATTTCAAAAGAAAGTCGATTCGTTATGAGTTTGTACCACAAAATATATACTGTTCGTCCATAAAAGGTCACAAGTCTTGAATTATTCATCTACTTAAAGATAACGTGATTATTATTATTGTTATAATAATTTTGCTTAAGCCATCATTGATTCGTATCCCCCTGAATTGTAGCTGTGCCCATGATGAAACTACCTATTCTGGAGTTTGATGGACACCGCTTGTATCAATCACTGGCCATCTGCAGATACCTAGCGAAGCAATTGGACTTAGCGGGTCGGAATGACCTAGAGGCCTGTCACATCGACGCTGTTGTTGATACTACAGCAGATATCAGGATGAGTAAGTACTTTTCTCAGATTTCTCATCGTAGCACGAGTTTTTTTTTCCTTTTCGTACCATGGATGCCCGCAGAGGGGGGTGGGGGTGGAACCCTCCCTTGAAATTTCAAATACGCAATGATCCAATGTGTAATGATTGAGCAAGTGGACTGAGCCTGATTTCTGCCGATAGGAATAAAGTAAAGAGCCAAAACAATGCCTTCAGCTACTAATGACATAATACTTCATTGTTTAATGTAGTCAGTTTCAATCTATTATACTGTAAGCGTTACTTTTGTCTTTAACATTTAAGGGCTTTGATCTAATTTTGATGTTCTGTTATTTGAGAATGAGTTTCATTCCGAAATGAATCTACTGTTCCTCTTTTATTTTCATTTTGCAGTCAAGTAAAATTATTTTTAAATTTGTAGTATTTACCTTATTGATTTTAAATTAACATGCGTCACTAAAAATAATTGTGGCATCATATGTTCTGAAATGACTTGAGATATGTAATCTAATATTGCCGCACTAAATAAAGATGCGAGTCTGGTGTTTTAGAAATTAACAAACTTTAAATTTGTTGGTAAACGCTAATGTAAGCCCATGTATCACTTAGTTTATGAAAGTATGGCCTCGTAATTATATGTTCTTGTGTCGGAGGAGATGGGACGGTCCCGAGCTGGGTTTTGGATTGTGAAGTAGCTAAATATTCTTCTCGGCGTCGTACGCTGTTCCTAACATTCTTTTGGAAAACATTATTTATTTGGTTTCCTTTTTCCAATTGTAAATAGCGTCTTTGTGATAAATAATAATAGTGGATGTATTGAATTAAAATGTTGACTATTATATTGGAGTTTTTAAATAGAGGATATAAATCAGTTTTAATGATACTTTCCCAAGACTTTGTCGTAGATTAAGAATACGATATTAAAATAACGGTGCACTAAATGCTTCAAATTTCTTCACTTGTGTAGAAACAAAACTGCAATATCTGAAAAAAATTATAAAACGTTGATTTACGAATACCATAAATACATGCTTACAAAAAATGAATGATCCACAATGAAAGAACACAAAATGAAAGCACAATGTTAGCAATTTTAGCAATGTTGCCAACTTAATGAGAACCAACGTTATGAAAAGTAAAATTTCTATGTTTGAAGTGTGTAAGATATGATGGATGTCATAATATTAAATAGCATGAATACGAGCGATCGACAGAGAAATTTCTTACGTAAAATGTTATTTTATTTTTCATTCGACGTATGCAATAGCTCTTTTGTACAGGGAATGCACCAAGAAGCAATCTTTTTTGCTTGGAAGACTTTCTTCAAAGTAATTTATTTAATGTAAATAACGCTTGTGATCACTTATTGATAATCCGTTATAAGTATCAGATTTAAAAGTGTCTTAATTCACTAAATAAAAGGAATATTGTAAGAAATACTTCTTGAACTTGTATTTTATATATTTTTATTGCCTTGTAGTGGTAGGAATATACGGATTCTTGACACCGGAGGCCGACAAGCCAAAGAAGAAAGAAGAACTGTTAACCAAGACTCTGCCTGACTTTTTATCTCGACTAGACAAAATGGTGGAAGAAAACAGAGGATATTTCTCTAATGGCAAGGTGAGATTACAACTAATTAACAAAAGTCATTTCATTATGGTTCCGAAGGATTCCGTTGCTAGACATGGGAACCTGGTATATCGAGGGGAGACCACGCTAAAATAAGAATAAAACTCACCTTTCCACCATCTTTGTTTACTGCGAGTTGACAGAAGATAGGTCCATCCCGGTCTGGCTTTTCTCCAGTTTTACTTTGGGATTTTTGATCAGAATTGATTGGTCGTTGTCTTGCTTTCTTAATTGTTTGTCCGCGTGGTTAAATGCGGTTCCTAACGTGTTTTTGGCACTGAAAATTTGACAATCAAATATTTGTTTGTTTACTCCATGCTTGGAATGTTACTCCACGTAGCATTTCATTTAATACAAAAAATATTACAAATAATAGTTTGAAGTAAAAACACGTGTTCCAACAGTCCAACTTAGGAATAGAAATTGTTGGACCAAATCTACCTTACGGTCCAACGCGGTACACGGTCTCAGCCCATGCATGTCACTCATGGAATTCCTCAGGGCTCCGCCCTGTGACCCATGCTATTTCTTCTATATATTAATGAAATCCTATCCATCATCAAAAACCACAAAATTGTACTTTTTGTTGATGACACAAACATCTTATTCCATGCCAAAACTGCTGAAAACTTACTTAACACTACCAAATCCACTATTGCCACCCTAATCCAATGGTTCCAACAAAATAAACACTGACAAAACTTGCATAGTTTCCTTCCATAATCCTCATTCATCTAAACAGCATACATCTAACATTGAATTTAATGGCAACCAACTCATCTTTAAACAAACAACACAGTTTCTGGGACTTATATACAAGATAACATGAAATGGAGCTGTCACCTAGAAACACTGAATATGAAACAGCACAATAAACTATGCCATCAGAGTTCTAACAGCCAATTGCACAACAGATACCCTTCGAACAGTATACTATGCAAATGTCCATTACATTCTAAAATATGGTATATTATTTTGGGGACAAGCACCAGAAACAAAACAAACTTTTAGTTTACAGAAGAGAATAATACAAACAATTACCAACGCTAATAAACTTTCTATGTGTAAACCGTTATTTGAAAAGTTGAAAATACTTCCACTACCATGCATGTACATTTTTGAAACTTTGTACTTTGTAAAAAAGGATCTACTAGACAAAGGACTACTCTATAGATTTAATTCCACTGTTCATGATCACAACACTATACAGGCCAGAAATATCCATCTACCACAGATAACATCCACTCTTAGGCAAAAAAGCACTCATAATGCAGGTATACAGCTGTATAATGCGTTACCACTAAACCTAAAAAACATCAATACACTGAACCCATTCAAAACAAAACTCAAACAATTCTTACAACAGAAACTCTACTACAGTGTACAAGAATTCCTTAATAGCAATAACTAATGTATGACATGCAATCTATTGCAGAAGATGACCCATGATACAGGAAATGACCTAAAATCATCAAATTACACTGTTTTACCATTTTAGCGAAGTAAAATAATAGAATTCCTACCACAGATATCTAATAACCCTAGCCTAAATAAATAATAATATTCTGTAATAGTAGAAAATAATTATATTTTATGTTGATTTCTACTTAGCCTAACTTAAATAAAAATGGTTAAATATATCATAATTATTATAATATTGTTATTTCTTATATGTAAATATTATTGTTATTGTTGTTAGTACTATGACACACCATACATCATTGTTATGATCTATGTGGTTCAATAAAATATTATTATTATTATTAATGCTTTACTGCTTTTTCAACAGCTGAGTTATGCAGACTTGGTGTTCGCGGCCACAGAGTGTACCATATCCTCAAATATGGAGACCGATGTCTTGGAGAAATACCCCAACCTTCGAGCTCTCAAAGCGAAAGTGGAGGACCTGCCAGGTATCAAGGAATGGGTAGCACGACGACCCAAGACTGTCTACTGATTTTTTTACAAAATATTAATTTGTGACTTGTAGAAGAATATTAGTGAAAATAAATTGTATTTGAGAACGCAGAACGTAACCAGATTTGTGTACACATCAAACAATGTTTTATTTTCTTCCAGCTTCCACTGTACATCAAATAGGATGATCTGGTTTATTGGTGCTAATGGGTGCGTCTTGTGGAAAACCCTTGCTTAATTTATACATCTCCTTTCCCCCCGATTGTTGATACAGCCCAACTATTTCTAAAAAATGATTGAGCGATTTTGATTAATTTTGTTTCTAGACCCATTTTTACCTTTCCTTCCAGTAAAATGATCTAATTAGCATCATCAAAATTATGTTCACATGAATAACATTGAAGACATTGTCCACGGCTGAGCAACGTCAGTAGTAACTTCCGTTACAAGCATAACAAGCAACTTCCATTGCTGGATCCCCAACCTAATCCTATGGTAATATAAGTTGACCTGGTCCCTTCGGTGACACAGGGCTAGCATGCTTGCTTGCCACTGAATCTCTCTAGGGTCAATCTGGCAGGGCCAGAAAAAAATCTGCAGCTATTTACTTGAATGTCCCAGTTCAATATAGATGTGGCGATGGAAATGCGAACTCTCCTTTTTCTATCCACCGCTTGACTAATCCTAGTATCACTAACCTATTACAAACACTACCACTACTACTACTACCACCATCTAGGTAAAGTTGTTGGTAAACCCTGCTCACCAGCTAACAATAGCCCACCTCATACCTCTTATGTAGATAAGCTTCAATAGCATGCCACATTTTTCAATTACAAATTGTACAATACAAAAAAAAAGTTGACCCAGCCTAATGGTTGACATTACTTGTCTTCTCTATTAATCCATATTTTTACAGTAAGTATTCGTTGAAATATAGCACTTTCAATTGTACTTTATTCACTGGGAACCAAATAATATTCAACTTAATACCGGCATTACATCATTAATAGCTTTCTCTTTTAAAATAGTTTTTATTGGTATCGCACTAGCACTATATGATATGGAAATTTGATCTAAAAATAATTCAACTTATTTAGTTCCCAAAGTAAATTAGCTATTAATAAACTAAGAATATCAAACTAAACATTAAATATCATCAACTTGTTTTGTTATTAGAAATTAAGATTACGTCTACGACAATGTTTGCATTTCACATTTTCATGTTTTTACGTATTTATTTAAATTTTATAACAGTTAAAAAATTATCTTTCTTACATCTAAGTGATATGACTCTCTTGGGTGAAAGTTACATTTGTTACTATTTTAGCGATTGGCTACTATACATATTTAATAACATTAAATTTGATTGTTATTTTATTTATTAACATTACTAATGTAAATTGATGTATTCATGTAGTAGTAGTTATTAGGATTTCAGCCACTAGCAGAATTCATGGTATAATAATTGTCACATTATTTTCTGCCAAACCAAACATTTAAGAGCTAACGTTTCCAGAAAACTTTTCATAGAAATAATTTTTGCCACACTTACTTTTAGTCTACACTCACAATAAAACTTTTTTAGTCAATGGAACTTTTTCATAGGTCTGATCATTTACGTTCTACAAAGAAATGTTACATTACTGTATGAAAATTAAATAAAAAATAATTGTAACGCAAACTGTTATCGTAAGACATAGTTTCTTCGTCCATGTGAAATTACTCAATTTTTTGCAATGTGAAATGGAATAAATCACCATTTGAATGAAACGTGGTCAGTAGTTACCGGTGCGCGCAGTGACACAAGAGAAACCATGTTCCTTGTTCAAGGCCACGAAAACGGGTGATCATGTGTACGGTCATAAATTATAAATGAACTTATTTAATAAATGAAACTACCACTTATTATTCCGAGGGATAAAATAATATAAATTCACCATTTAAAGATAAAACGAAATTGATGCCACTAACTCCAAATATCACTGAAAAAAGAATTACAAAAAATAATTAAGCTGTGTATATGATAAAATGCTGAAAAGCGCGGTCACAAAGAATTTAAGTAATATCCAAATATATATTAATAGTAGTCACTAAAGCGACTATTTGCTGTAAAGAAATACATGTTAATTACACTACAAACAAAGACACAAGGTAATATTCGTTCCACACGCTCGATGCAGAAAGAACAGAATAGCGCCACAGGAGCAAGTGAATTGAATTGATGTCCGAGGTTGGTCATGAATTCAATTTCGAATACTTTGCCAACAGAATGCGATGTACCCTTTTCATTACTCTTATGGACGATGGCGAAGTAAAAGTGTTGGCTACATTTGAGTACAGGTTCTATACCAAAATCAAGCCAGTTAGTCTGACAATAAATACACAAATAATTTATGGTCAAGAGAGCTGTTACAAACTGCGTATGACCACATTGAGGAAAATAAAGTAATTTACTGCGACTAATACACAATAAACTAATGGACACAGTGCGTTTCTGTACATGTTAATTTCTCGAAGCAAAGTAAGGTGACTCGTGTGACTTACTGTGGACTTGTCACAAGGTGAGTTGGCGGTGCGCTCTACTGTTCATTTCGAGCGCTAATTGCGTAATATCTACCGAAAAAATATTGCTTTGTTACGCACACAACGTAAACTGGAAGTTTACTTATAATCAACTCACACTCCGGAGACAAACTTCTGAACCTTTCTCGACCTATAGACAGTACTTCTGCAAAAATGTGGAAGTTAGCGTTTCAATTCTCGCTCAACCCTTTCGCTAGCACTATCGAGGTTTAGAGATGCCTACTTCACACCAAATGAATGAGAATGAAGGTGAATCTGATTCGTGACCTCCTTACCTTCACAACAGCTGAGTCAATTCAAGTCAATCCTCTTGTTCTCTCATTTCCTATCTTACGATATGGTTTTGAATTTATGTCACGGATGCTGTAATTATGTCCTCTATTGTATTTCTTAGAGGACTATTTCTTAAAAAGCAACAGCGTAAACAAAAGTGTATGTCGTGGAGTAGATCTTTTTTAAATTGTTAGTGTAAGAATCGGATACATCTGCAGCAGAATGCTACATACCCAATTGATAAACAAGTGAATAGAATAACTTTCCAGAAGCTAACATATAAACGCACATACTTGCATATTCCTCCCTATTCAGAATTCTTTCCAGAAGCAACCAAAGGAAGGACTAATAACAATGTATCTCTAAGTGACGTACAACCAATATAAACAGAATCTCAAAAACAAATCAGTATTGCAACCAATTCCAAAATACACGGTAACCAAGGGGAACATAATTTGTTTTTTCAATTAATCTGGCGGTGAGGTTCACCGCAATCTAAGAGATTTCTTTGTTTATTCAAGACAAGCCTCACTCTGAGACGATCTGCATTAGTGAACAATTCATGTCGCTCACTCCGTCACTCAGTACAAGTCGTGTCGCTCATAGCTACAAGTGTCAACACTTGATCGCGCTTCAGTACAAGTGCTTTATTAATGATCTGCTTTTCAACCACAAAAGCTAATTGACATTTTACCGCGCTTCAGTACAAGTGCTTCATAAATAATCTGCTTTTCAACTACAAAGTCTAGTTAACATTTATCGCATTTCCTGGCAGGTGATAATTAACATTCTACAACGTATAACTTATATCTACGTCATTAACTTCAGTGCTCAAGAAACTTAACATTGGACTCTGTAATGGAACAAACTGTATTCAAAAAATAGTTTGTAATTTTCCAGTGTCTCTTGCTTTCTGACCTCCACAAACTGTGTATTGTGAACTGCAACCGAGGAATCCTCAGTAACTAGTGAGTACGCTAAAAACTGATTCAATCTATCATATCAGAAATTGTCAAAGCATTCATTTACAATTATTAAAAATTACAACAAGAGACTGGCAAATAAAATGTATTCTATATGTTTTGTATTATTTATGCAAATGACACATTCTATGTGATTAAATTGTCAGTGCCTTTTAACATTGAAATTACGCGTACATTATTCTTGTAGCATAGCGTTTCAGTTCAATTCCCTTTTATTATTATTTATTTATTTTAAAGTATTTATGTTGTTTTTTGAAAAAGTTTTTTAAAAAATTTGCGGTACATAGGTGCATATCTTTTTCGATTGCAACCATAAACAAAATTTAAAAAATTCTCGAATTTTTTTTTGAAACTATATTTTTCGATTAGTAAATAAAAAATTATAATAGTTTTTCGAAAAAATTTATTTGAAAAATTTATGAAAATTTATTGGGAACTTAGGTATATACATTTTTCGATTTAGATCAAAAATTTTCAAAATTTGAGGGAAAAAAATTTCGACACATTTTTGGGTACTTAGGTATATATTTTCGACAGAGAACATAAAAAATGTCAATTTTTTGAAAAATTTATTTGTTACTTAGGTATATATATATTTCGATTGGGACCATAAAAATTTTTCAAAATTTTACAAAAAAATTATCTGAAAAATGTTTGGAATTTTTTTTAGATAATTCTGAATATATTTTCTCGAAATGATTTTAATAATTTTCAAAATCTTTTGGGTACTAGAGTATATAAATTATTCAATTGACCAAAAAACATCAAAAAATTGCAAAATTATTTCAAACGACTGAATTTTTTAAAATTTGGTTATTTAGGTATATATATTTTTCGATTAACACCATAAAACATTTTTAAACCCTTCGGAAAAAATATATTGAAAATTTTTAAAAAATAACTTGGGTACTTAGGTATATATACTTTTCGATTGAAACCATAATTTTTTTTAAACCTCCTTTGAGAAATTTTTAAAAACTATGG